>JAOTQJ010000096.1:22258040-22283392 GCA_025642045.1 Solanum sejunctum | reverse complement strand
TGTTTATTCTTTTGATACTGCCAAAAGGGGGAAAATTATTGTGATTATGTAGTATAGTGTGATTATGTAGTGCATGTCGTACGATTTGTGATTGCATCTCGTTATAGTATGATATGTTGTATCCTGTTATGTTGTATCTTGTTGTTCTCAGGAAGGCATTGTTTTAGGAAAAACTCAGGTAAGTAAAAATGAAAGAGGATCATATACTAAAGGAGAATATGTACTCCGGTAGGTATAGTTCATCATCATCAAAAAGGAAAATTATTAAGTACTCAAGTATCTGCATATGTATTGTTTTGATGATTACAAACTATATCAAGTACCAAGTAAGTTATCAGGCTAGTGCGTCATATTCAGTAATAAAAAATAACCTGTAAAGTTGCGGTTAGTGAGAAGCCTTTCAGAAATATGCCAAACGACCAGCGATCCTTAGGTTGTATATATAGCAGCATAAAAGACAGAAATCCTTGGTTGTTGAAGTAAGCTTTCAAACTACCAAGTAATAGATTGAAAAGACATACTCTTTATCTTGAAAAAGCTTCTTCTCAACTGCTTGTGTAAGATATTAACAGATCCATATGAAAAATCAGAAAGACTAGGTTTGTTTTTTTGTGTTGTGAGCAAGCTTCCTCCTATAGTAAGCATCTAAATGTACAATCACTTTTAACTTATAAAGGTAAGTGATTAGTTATTTGCTAGTATATTCTGTGTGTGAAAACATACTTTAGAGACAGGGTTATAGTCTCAAGATGTGTGAGTGTATTATTTCTTTCTAATTATTCAAGTGATGTAGGGTAGATCGAAGCAGAATCAATGTTGCTCTTAATTTGTGCTAGTTGTATAAGTTATCTTTGCTTCAAAGAAATAATAGAGAAATAAGATATGAATTGTATTTCTTTACTTTGCTCCTAGCGAATTTGAAGTTGATCGTGATTGTTCTTCCCTCGAGCAAAGAATTTTTTCACATAAAAATCTATATATTTGTGTATTATCCTTTATTCATTAAGATTTCTGATATTCCGTATAAAAAAATCTGATAAAATATTAAAATTAGGAGCACAATAATTCAACAATAATCCAACACTATCATTACATTTACAAGTTACAACATTTTGAAGGAAGCACATCAACTATGCCATTAGGCAAGAAACAGAGTCGACTCAAGACTTCGATTTAAAAAAAAAGGAAAAGAACAGAGCCACTTCAACCACAACAAATTCAACTTTTAGTTATTTGCCCACACATCATAAACTACTAGTTAATTCACAAATGAATATTTCAGATACAGCGCTTAACCAGAGATCTCAATGGAGTTGACATCAGGCTTCTTCACTTGTTCCTTTGGAATAGTAACAGTCAGCACTCCGTTCTCCGTAGAAGCCTTAACTTGATCCATCTTAGCATTCTCTGGAAGTCTAAATCTTCTCATGAATTTGCCGCTGCTTCGCTCCACCCGATGCCACTTATCATTCTTATCTTCTTTCTCCACGTTCCTCTCTCCGCTAATCTGAAGAACCCTATCTTCTTCGATCTCCACTTTTACTTCCTCCTTCTTAATCCCTGGAAGATCGGCCTTGAACACATGAGCTTCTGGAGTTTCCTTCCAATCGACTCGAGTATTGACAAATGCAGAGGTCTCCCCTGAATTGGTAACTGGGAAGCCTAATTCCCTGAACGGATCCCACAGGTCCATCGAGAATGGATCGAACTTGCTGCTGCTTCGTCGATCGCCAAAGATTCGAGGAATTAGCGACATTTTGAAACAGTAAGCCTTGCAACTCTTTGCTCTCACAATCTTTTTTTCAACTATATACACTGGTTCTTTGCTCTCGATATTTCTTCTACTTTGATATATATGAAATGTCGAGATGTCTCCAGAGAATAATCAATCTTATTTTATAATATAATGGATTTAAGAAATATTTCTCTTGTTCTCCTAATTATAATCACTTGGAGTCTGATCGTACATCATCCAGCAAAAATCATTTCACGTTATTATTCATTTAGGTAATACATGACCTTCTTAGTACACATGCATATATATTTGATACTATGAATTATTTCGAATGGGAACAAATTTATTAAGTATTTTCTTGTTTATATTTATTTATGCACTATATACCTATTATAGTATTTTTTGATTAAATTTTTTAAAACATTATATTTATTATATTTAAAAATAATTTTATAATAAGATATGCCTATTATTTATTATTTTTAATTATTGTGCCAAATCAATAAGAAACAACTAAAGATAGATCGAGGGAGTATGATATTTAATATAACTCAAACATCCTTTAATTTAACACAGTATGATCTAAAATCATTTTAAATATTTATTGAATTGAGAATTATTTCATTAAATATAAAAATATTTTAAAATAAATTATTTTTAATTAAAAAATAATATTTTTAAAAAATATATTACATGAAATGCGCAGAAAATAACATAAAATTATTTATCAAATAGTCTGCGATGTATATTGATCAACCTAAATTTCCTTTCTTTCTTTTCTTTTTAAAGAGTAAGAATTAAGAGCTCTAGGTTTTTCTCATATATAAAATATTTCTTTTGATATTTACTTTCACCATTTTAATTTACACCCATTTAGCTTGATAGATATTCCCAAGTTCCATATTAACTGAATTTGTAAGATAATGCGCATATATTAAAAATAATATTTAAAGATAAATTTTACATCATATTTTTCACTATTACCCTTTGTAAAATCATAAATATATAATGTAATTATTTTCTAAAAAATATAAAAATTCAATAAATGAAAGGACAAATATGAAAAAAGTTTCAAACATTCATTTTGAACTTTAAAAAATTCAACTATTTTAAACCTTGGAAAAGGCCTCAAAAATTTAATTATTTTAAGACGGAAGGAATAGTTTTTAAAAGTTATTTTTAAATATAAATAAAGTATAATTTAAATTATTCATGTTATTTTCAATTCTGTTGATCTTATACAATATTTTTAATATCTAGTAAAAACTATATTTTTTTAAAATTTTAGCTATATATAATATAGCAAATTAAAAAATTTAAATATTTCAATAAGTAAAATATCAGCTTAACTTTTGATGGAATTACCATGCTAAATTTAACGAGATAAGCTAATAACCTACTTAAACGACATACTCTGCTCCCGCTCACATATAATAGTTTTAAATTTTTCAAAAATTATCTAAAATTTATGTATTTTTATTCCTATTTTAAATATCATATAATGTGACAATAATTGAGTTTATCTCTGGATTATATATAAATGTAAGACCTATAACTTTCAAATTATAATATTTTCTAGTGATAAAGAACTTAATGTTGAATAGTTCAAATGTCTCATCTTAAATCTGTTTTGTCATAATAATGCATCAAACATAACTCTAAACATTATAGATATATATAAACCATTTTAAAATGGATGTAACCTTTAAAGGATGGTATTAAAATGGGTGTGCATTAGCAAAGTTACTAGCGAGTAAAACTCGAGTACTTAGTATATTAACTGATACTTATTTTATATTTTATTTTTATAGAGAAGAGAAATGAGAATCTTTGTTACTATAAAGGAAATACTCACGAAGAGAATGAAAAGATTAGTATTTCATATTTAGATGAAATTTCAAAGCAAGTACAACTACGCCATTATGAGACGAGAAACAGAGTGATACAGAGACACAGCAATTTCGAATCTTCGGCAGACGCAACGGATTTGGTTCTTTATTTGCCCATACATCATATACTATTACTTAATTCACAATTGATTTTTTCAGATAGAGCGCCTAACCAGAAATCTCAATGGACTTGACATCAGGCTTCTTCACTTGTTCCTTTGGAATAGTAACAGTAAGCACTCCATTCTCCATTGAAGCCTTAACTTGATCCATCTTTGCATTCTCAGGAAGTCTAAATCTTCTCATGAATTTGCCGCTGCTGCGCTCCACGCTATGCCACTTATTATTGTTATCTACTTTCTCTACATTCCTCTCTCCGCTGATTTGAAGAACTCTATCCTCTTCGATCTCCACTTTCACTTCCTCCTTCCTAATCCCTGGAAGATCGGCCTTGAACACATGAGCTTCTGGAGTTTCCTTCCAATCAACACGAGTATTGACGAATGCAGAGGTCTCCCCTGAATTGGAAACTGGGAAGCCTAATTCCCTGAACGGATCCCACAGGTCCATTGAGAATGGATCGAACTTGCTGCTGCTTCTTCGATCGCGGAAGATCCTTGGAATAAGCGACATTTTCGGTGAGTTTTTGAGAGCTTTCTGTTTTTACTTTGATTTGTTTGCTTTCGATTTTCCTGGTTCATGGAGGAGAAATTGATGGATGTGTTTATATAAGGACTTATTGAAGAGTCACGTACTTTCTCGATATTTCATATTTCTGTTCTTCCGAAACATTCTCGATATTTCTGGATCAATATATACAGATTCCTGGAGAAATCTCGTTATGGACTCGAAGAGTAGAGGATTTAGCGGCCCAACTCTATCCTTGTCTAATACTAGGGTTGGGCCCAAATTTTATTTTGAAGGAAGTAAAATGTTTAAATTTTTTCATATAGTAATTCAAAAATATTGTAATTATATTCTATCGTTATATTTTGAATAATTAAGTTTTATAATTTAATTATAAAAGTGTTTATATAATTCGTGTGATATTTATATAAATATATATAATTTGTTGTATTATTTATAGTTTTTGTATAGTATTTGTATATTTTGCTATATAATTTATACATAACATTTGTATAATTTGCTATACAATACACAATGATTGTATATTTTGCTATACAATTTAATTCACACAGAATTTTTACATAATCGCACGAATTACACAAAACTCAAACTCTAATTACAATTAAAAATTTGCAATGAATCATAATTAATTCAAACTATAACTATATTAACTAATTAATTATTATATATTTTGCCTATCCGTGTAATTCATTTTATAATTAAATAAAATGTTCTTGGTCAAAGTTTTTTATTCAGAATAACTAAATTATTATCCAAGATAGCAAGTCGATCAATTTCGTTACAAGTGAAATACATTTTCGTTTCTTTTCTTCTTCGCTGATCTACTTGCTCTTCATTACTATTTTCTTCCTGCACTGTTGATTATATGTTGTACAGTTAGCTAGTTTTCTAGTATTATTTTTGAAAGTTGAGTAATTAGTTTTAATTTGTTTGTTAGTTAGCTAGTGTATCAGTGATTGATTAGTTAGATATTTTGTATATAGATATAGATATTCAGATCATTCTTTCCAGAAATGAATTGACATCTTTTCACTCTCTGAAGCTTCTGTCGAGCTGCAAATCTGCCATGGCTTATAAGCAGGTCTAATTTTAAACAAATAATATAGTGCTGCTTGTGTAATATCTAACCCTCCTCGTAAAACAAAATAAAAGTAATGGGCCGTGATAAAGAACAAAAGTCCATAGAAAGTTAAGAGGTCGGATTGGGCCGAAAATCAAAGCTATTGAAGCCCAATTTCCATAGTTCACTTGTGTGATCTGAAACGGACTTCTCGGGATTTATCCAGAAGGTTCTCGACATCTGCTACTTTGAATATCTACTTGGTTCTAGAAATGTCTCAGTGGATATGGAAGCATGGAGAAACCGCTAAACATTCCTCGAAAAAGCTATAAGTAACTACCTACGCCTCTTTCATCAACCATCAAAAGCAGGATTCGCAGATAAGTACATACAATAAAATTCTCAGAAAATTCACTGAAAATGTCGCTAATCCCAAGAATCTTTGGCGATCGACGAAGCAGCAGCATGTTCGATCCATTCTCTATTGACGTATTTGATCCATTCAGAGAATTAGGCTTCCCGAGTTCCAATGCACGGGAGACCTCTGCATTCGCCAACACTCGAATCGACTGGAAGGAAACTCCGGACGCTCATGTGTTCAAGGCTGATCTTCCAGGGCTTAAGAAGGAGGAAGTGAAGGTGGAAATCGAAGACGATAGGGTTCTTCAGATTAGCGGTGAGAGGAACGTGGAGAAAGAGGACAAAAATGATACTTGGCACCGCATGGAACGCAGCAGCGGGAAATTCATGAGAAGATTCAGACTTCCGGAGAATGCAAAGATGGATCAAGTTAAGGCTTCTATGGAGAATGGAGTGCTCACTGTTATGGTTCCCAAGGAAGAGGTGAAGAAGCCTGATATCAAGTCCATTGAGATCTCTGGTTAGACGCTTTGGCTGGATTAAGTATATATGGTGTGTATGGTCAAAGTTTTGGAGTTCCTGTTTTTCTTTTTCTTGCCTGTATGGTATGCTGAGTCGTCTTTCTAGTTGGCTATTACCTGTTTGATGTATTTTCCTTGAGAGCTCTATATGTAAAAAGATGTTCTACTAATAATAAATAATAACATTTCTGTTGCCAATCTGTGATCTCAAGTTGTACAATCATGTGCAATACTGTTTCACTTTCTTAAACCAGCACCATGAGAGTGAATACAAAAACTTCAAGATGTTGCATGTTATTAATGGTTTCTAGTAATAGCCTCAGAGAGAGGCTGAAACAAACTAAAAGCTTAATCTTGATCTAAGCACAATATAATTCAGTGTTTTCAATAATGGCTCAATCAGATTTCAATTCCCCCACGCCCTTGATATTTTAGCCAAACACTTGCTGCATACATATCAAGTGATAAGCTTGAAAATAAAGGAATGGTGTTGTTAATGGGTACTAAAGAAGCGTGAAGATGCAGTAACCATTACACCAATGAATTAATCAAGTCCTTGAAATTAAACACCAACCAATCAGCTTTAGCTGCAACTGATTCTCGTAGTTGAATCCCGCCATAGCAAATGAACAAGTCCGCACCACCCGGCATACGAGCCTACAACCAAAAATGGGGAGCAAAGTTTGAAAGGGGTGTGTTCTTTCACCATTTTCAAACAATATAACAGAAAAATTGAATTGCAGACTGTCTTCTTAATAGAAACTAAAGTTAATCAGCCTTTTTATCATATCGTTTCTGCGATAGGAGTTGGTGGTTAAATGGGAGACGACGATAGTGGTTACTTACCTCAAGGTCGGTAGCACCATCACCAATCATTACTAGTGATTTGTATCCATGAGCCTGGAACATTGGTTAGCTTTATATGAGCATCTTCAAAAAGTGTGTTAAAAATTAACAATTATATCACCAGTAGTTTAAACATCAACCTTTCTTATTTGTTGAACAGCAGTAGCTTTCCCGCCTTTCCTTGAAGTTGGCTCATTCTTATCAAACCCAACATATTCTCCATTGCTCCCAAAGAGTATTTCATTGGCAAAGATATTTTCAAGTGGTATACCAAGTATGGATGCAACAGGCTGTGAGAAGGAATCCTAGTTAGGATTTAGACACAGAGACGAAATGATGACTAATTAAGGTACCCACTTTTCTCGAGGTAGTGGTAAAATCTGCGTACATTTTACCCTTTCTAAATCCTAGTTGTGAGATTCTACAGCTTATTGTTGTACTAATGATGTTCAAGAATGGAAAAATCTCCAGAAAGAAGCTCGAACCTCACCCAGGATAGTTTGAAATTTCTTAATATTTCACAAGAGGTATCTTTGATATGTTTATATGGATGCGAGATGGACAAATAAAACTAACCATAAACTAAACAGTTGAACAAGGGAAGTACATTGATCATTTGACGAAACCCTCCAGAGACCAGATAAACATCTTTATTTTTATCCTTCAGTTTCTTGACCAATAGATCAATGCCTGGAGAAAGTCTGCACCAATAAAAGCAAGAAAAGATTACAGCAACTTACGCAGACTAAAGTAAATGATCAGCTAGCTTCAAAGGAACATCAGATGAAAGTTGATTTGTTTGGAAATTTCAAGGACATTGATGGATTTAGGCCAGATACCTCTGAATTATTCAAGGACATTGATGGATTTAGGCCAGATACCTCTGAATCCTTTTGTTATCTAAAAGAAATTGTCTTTTCAGTTGAAAATTTATCAGTTCTCTTGAATTTCCATTAGCATTTGCTTTATATCACGAAATTATTCCATACTCTCTATATGGCAATAAGAAGTACCAGACAACATAACATCGAAGATGAGCAGTTTTGGCCCTTTAAGATTGCAAAAAGAGAGCACTTCTAATTTGAGTCAAATATTTAACACTCTCTTTCTATAGCAGAAATTGCTTAGGATTTGATATCACTAGAAAAATCCAATAAAAATAAGAATCATACATGTCAGAGGCAGCTATCTTAAGACTTTCATCAACTGATATGCTTAAGATCAGAAGCATTGTGAAGCTCCAACTTTGATCTATCACTGGTTTAAACCCCACGAGCTATTCTTTTCATCATGAGGCTCTGATAGACAGTGAATGTAGTAGCATGAACGACCAAAATAGAGTTTTTTTCTCAATCAAAAAGGAGTTTTTGCACCATAGATGGTGGTAAAAGTTAAAGAGCACGTTGTAGAGTTCTTCTACACTTTCAACGTGTAGAAAATGATTTCAGATTAAAAAAATTATGCTAACCTAGTAACAACTATGAAAAGTATTACCAAATCAAAGTGTACACTTTAAATGCACATAAATGAGTTTCCTGATGTTCAAGAGGGAAAAAGAGAGAGTAGTGTGAAGCTAAAGAAATTAAAAACATACAAGAAATGTAAAGCATCCAGGACGAAGCCAGGACATATGTAGGTTCTAAAATATATTTCGATCAAGGAAAAGATGGTTACTTCAGATAAATTGTCAATAGAAATCTTTGCTAAGCGATGGATGCGGAGGGAAAAAAATTAGATAAAAAAAGTTACATAATGACAGATCCATGAGTATCACCCATGCAGTATTAGACAAAAGGACCAGACTTATATCTAAACAATAAGTCGAACATTCAAATTATATTGTGACAAGAAGTTAGTCTTCCGATGCAAAAACTTTGATCTTGCACCAAACAAGGTTCTCCAAATTCTAGTAGTATAACAAGTGAACATGCTGAAAGTTGTTTATATAAAACTGTAAATGTCTTTGTTATTTTCACAAACTAACAGACAGTTCAACGAATACAAGTAATGAAGTATGGAGGAAACAATTAACAAAAGCCTAGTACAGGCTCGAGCTTATGACAAAAACTGCATATGACGCTTTCTTCAACAGTTTTGAGATGATGGAAAGTTAAGTGAATCTTCTATTCGAGCCACCTCTTTTCCTATGTGATGTCAAGGAGCCGAGGGAGAGTGCCGGCTACAAGTTTGACTGAACCTAGTAGCTTTGGTTCAAACTTTGTATTTATCTTAAACATCTATTGAATATTTATAAATTATTAATTTAGAATGCAGTAACTTAAAAAAATATCAGAATTCATAACCTATAAACTTCAAATTTTGCCTCCATCTTTGGTAATGCATCTCCTCAAACTTATTAATCCCTTAAAGATCCTAAAAGGATTGGGGTTGGAGTGTTTAACACTACTACTACTGTCATCTGAACTACTAAAGAGGCTATAACTCCCAAAGCTTATGAAAGCACTAGAATTTTAAATTATGTCAAACTGCTTCAAAATATATAGGTTGCTTGGTACCAACTAATAACTTTGACAAGCCTGCAATATGTCTCAGGTACCTGGATAATGATTCATTAAACCAGAGAGCTAGAACATCTAACCATCAACACAGAAAGGTTTTCAAGAATTCAAATGGGAGGAAAAAATTGATATACGTGACCATATGGTATAACTAATCAAAAGATTCCAATTAACGATATTGGCAGTTATGATCATGACCCCTAAATGAAAGACCAATAGCAGATGATAGCCTATACCTATAAAGCAAATCACCCTCAAACGTAACAGCAAAACAAGAAGATACATCTTTATAACTAACCTCAATTTGCCGTAAAGGTATTAAACACGAGTGACATAATATTGTTTGTCTTTTGTCCGAGTAAACTTGGAATAATCATTCACAGAAATGGAAAATTTATATGCATAGGTAATCAAAGGCACATTGTTACCGTGGAGGTCTCTTGAGAAAATCCTGGAGTTGGGATAATGAAGGGTTGATGAGAGACAGACGAGCTGCCAATGCTTCTTCAAATGGAACAGAACCATTCATTGCCCTGTCAAAGACAAGATAAAAAGGATATGAAATCTCAAGGCATTTAACATTAGATAAGAAGCATTATTCAGAAAAGCAGCTAACCTAGCAGTCCATTCTGCTACAGCCTTTCCAGCACCACAAAACTCTGCAAACTCATCAATGCCCTCGTCTACGCACACAGTGCTATCCACATCAAAGCATACAGCATTCGAATTTTGCCAAATATCAAGAACCTCTAACATAATTCAAAAAACCATCAGTCAGCCACAGAATTGCAAATCAATTCCCTCTATAATAGAACCTATCCCATTTTCCGTTTAACAAGCATCAAACATCAAGTAAATCCCTAGTTGGGATCAGCCACATGAATCCTCAATTTAAGTTCAGCTCTACTCGGGTTCATTTCATTTTACAAGCATGATTAGAGATATTCACAATATACCCAATCCATAACAAAATACAACAGATTAGCCTCGTCTAGTTTTGAAACAAGAATCACACATACAGATTATCCTACCAAGAACAATCTCAGATCCTGATGTTTACCTTTAGATGGCAATGTGTTGTCAAAAGGGGTTACAGCAGAGGCCTCAATGGGCTGAACTGAAGCAACAAAGGAATTAAACAATTTGGAATTCCTCACCATTCTAATGGGTTGAACAGAAACTCTTGTATTATTAATTTTTGGAGAAAATCTAGGAACTAGTACCGAGCTTTGCTGTCTAGAAGCACCATGAACAGAATTCGCCTGAAAACTCATCAGCCCCTCCATTGAAACCTCAATATCGTTGTATTTTCACAAAACTAGGAGATGGTATCGTTAAAAATCAAATCTTTTTGCGTAAAGTTAAGGTTGTCTTTGCTAAAAATGCTTTTGTGTTCAAGAAGATGCGCACCTGATCGAGCAGTTGGTGGGAATATCAGAGTACTGTTCTTAGAATAATTGGCCTGAATCCGAAAGTATTTGGGCCCTAGCCTTTTTAAGAAAAAAGGGCCTACTAAATTTGAGCCCATGGGACTATCTAAAGCAGGCCCATGTGATTTGGTACTTTGAGTTACCTTTTTAAAAGGTTCAAGTGATTTAGTTGGGAGATTTGCACAAATATGGATTATTTTAGATTAGTAATAATGTTTGTCCACTTTCAACGTAAATTGTGCAAAAATGGATTGGTATAATTTGTTCAATGTTAAGCTTGGTAGAGCTAAGGTATCAAAAAGGGTTCATTGTAGAAAAATTATATGTATGTACAAGATTAAATTTATTTTTTTACATCTATATACTAATAGGTGTTGAATCTCTTTATTTTCTTCATTCGTTTACTTCTTTATATTTCAATTCCCTTAATGAAAATCATGATTTTGACATTTTTGGTGGTGTAGCTACACATAGCAATGCATGATCAGTCGCACACCATTTGTCTAAAAATTATTCCATGTATATCAAAAATTATATGTAGTATATAGATAAAAAAATGTTTTTATATGTATATATGAAATTTTAACCAGTCTCGGTTCAATGTCGATACCAATGAAAATATCATATATTAGTTCTTGGGCCAAGAAGAAGCAATGGAACTGAAAGGCGTTCACAAAGGTTGATTTAGGATTCAAGCCCAAGAACTAAATTGTTGAGAAAAAAATTTCTAGTCCTCTTATCTCTTTTTTTTAGCGTCTAAGTTTCTCATCACTTTTCTAATTATCTTCTTTGATCCTTTAATTTTTTTAAAGTATTCCATTATTGTTTTTCAATTTCTTTGTTAATTCCAAATTTTTTTCATTATAACATTGAGTTTATTAATTATAATATTTGAATGTTTCTTTTGTAAAATTAGAGTGGTTGCATCACCTCAGTTAATTATGTATCTACCATCTAAAATAGCTTAATGTAACCTAAAGTTTTATGACTTTTAAAACTCTTTTGGCTGCTAAAGTTATGTAATTGGGTTGAAGGAAAACGTTTTCCATGCTAGTGTCATTTTTCAGTCGTTGGTTATACAGAAACACTTTCTAGATTTTCCATCAGTAATGACAAATCACTATGTATGGACGACAATACATTTTTTATATTTTAAAGATTGGATTGGGTTATCATCTGTCCAAATTTACTTTGAGCTTAAATTGGTTAAATTTGAGTTAGAATTATAACCCGTCCAATTTGATTCGTTCAATCTTAGTAATTTTAATATATTATTATTATTTATTTTTTATAACCACAATTTAAATTTCAACTGATGAAAGTAAAAGTAAAAAAGTTACAAATATACAGATAAATCATAGAAAATATTATAGAAAATATATATTACATCAATATAAGTAATGAATCTTAGAACGGGCTGAAATTGGTAATTAAATCGGACTCAATTGAATATTCTTTCAAAATGGGTTAAGTTATGAGTGAGTTGCTATTGAACCCAATTCAAATTATCTCGAGTCCAACGCATAAAGTTTTGGACAAATTGAGCAGAATACCTATATTTACGCTTATTTTAATACTCTTACTTAAAACATTATTATCAATTTTAAACTAAAAAAGAACTCAGGGGATGGCTCGACGGTGTTAAAAAAAAGACAAACGTCTTAGGCCCCTAAATTCGAGGGACCTCAATTTTTATTTTAGTAATAATTAGTTATAGATTTTTTTTTAAGAAAAAAATACAAAATAAGTATTATGTACAATAAAAACTATTTATTTCATATAAAATAAAAAAGAATAGTACAATAAGTTAGGCACTTATAGACACTGAAGAATAATTACCGAATGCAATCAATTATAATTTTTTAAAAATAATTTTGCATCTCAAAGAAATATAAGAAAAAATTCATAAAAAAATATATTAATTTATTTTTTGAAGTTTAAGATCTCTATTCAATTTTTTCCTTATATCACTAATTTGCTTGAAGTCGAGCATGAAAGAACTAAAAAGAACATCAAGTTTATAGTGCAAAAACATCATCCATGTTGCTGACAGTACTATAAATTCTTAATTCTTCAGAAAGTAATTCATTTGTTCTCTTTCTAAAAAGTTCTTTAAAATTTATTTTATGTTATGCCTAGCACAAATTAATGATCAGCTTAATTACTTTAATTAGCTGGCTTGATTGATTGCTACATGTACGGTGTCCAAGTAGCACATCATTTAGTTTTACCTAATCTGTTAGGCTTATAATTATGCTACTAATTTTGTTGGCCTTTAATTTTCAATTACCATACGCAAGATTAAAATTCAATTATTTCGGTCATTTAATTAAGCTCGTAATAATAGTACTCATTTTATTTGTTATAGCATTTAATAAGTGTAGTAGAATAGGAATAATATTTGTGTATTAAAATAGAAATAGTAACATCTATTATAATTAATGTCATTGTTCATTATATATAAGAATGATATTGAATATAGTCTATTAGAATAAAGAGATCATCTCATGTTATTAATGTCATGATTTATCATGCGTAAATTTAATTAATTTATACACTTTGTATAAGAAAAAAAGGAAATTGTGGACAATTTTCCACACATCAATTAAATTAGCCAACCCCTAGAGTCTAGATAAGGTCCAATTAACTCGGTATTTAATATTTATTATTGTACTTTTTATATGACATATTTTCTTTCTTAAATAAATTATGATTTATAATATTTTAATATTTTTTAAATAATTAAAATTTAAAATACTTCTACTAAATTATCCTAATTCAATTTAGCTTTCATAATTATGAAAATGTAAGCTACCTTTGACGCCACCCATGTTAACAGCACTTCCTACTGAAAAATTATAGGGATAATTACGGTTTAATATTTGAGAAACTTAATTTATAAAATAGTCACTAAATATACAGATTTTATATATTTTTCAAATATAATATACATACATGTACATAATAAGTGTATAAATTTCGTAAATTTCAATTATATTAATACATAAATTTGGCCAAACTGGTACATATTGGTAAGTTTTCCAAAATTATAATATTTAGTTTTCACTAAGTTGGGACCATCCATAGGAATAATTTTGCTAAAGAAGAAAAACTACAGCAGCATGGTAAGTGAAAATCCCATTATTTCAGTTTATAATATTTTTATTTAATATTATTTTTATTTTCATTTGATATTCGATATTTATATTAAAATTCAATTAAATTTAAATTTATATTAAAAAATCTCAAAACACTCTCTGATAAATGCGATTCTATTTTCAAAGAAGTTGGAATCACAAAAAAAAATTTTAAAAAAATTGAGATCTGAATCAACTCAGAAATATTAACTCTGTATTTGTCAAGAGCAAGAGCTGGTATAAATAATCTGTCGGCAAGTCGAATAGGACAATGTATTACAGTCCCATTGTCGGCTAAAAATACGATTCATTGTTTCTTTATATAATTTTGAGTAATTATTATTTTATTATTTAGTTTTTCGATAAAACTTTAGAAGATGATCTATTTTGATATCGTTATATACTATGGATTTATCTTTTACATTTTCTTTATTTATATATCTATTTCACATATATGATATTTAAAGTTATATAATATGTATTTTTAGTTTTTTTTATTCGACGATCATACACATATAATAAAATGAAAATTTTAATCTTCAGTCATATATTAATTAAGTTTTAAATTGCAATGATTAACTAATAGTCAGAATTCAAAAAAAATTATTTGAAGGTAGATTTTGTCAAGGCTGTTTGAAGTGGGGTACACATGTAATTTTCATATATATAAAATATGACGGCATCATAATTGAGTATTCATGTACTTGTATCAATTTTAGAGTTGATTAACTAAGCAAAAGATCTATTTTTTGTCATAATTATCATCAGCAAAATCATCCGAGTACTGTCTACCTCATGTTAGGTTGTACAATTCTAGGTGTGTGGTGAGTGTTAAGTCTCACATTTTTATAGGAATAAGATTGTATTTTTTTTTTACATGATTTTTGAATATTCCTCTCACTTGAATGGGTTATGGGAACTATATCTTTTTGAGAAAAATATTTAAAAAAAATTTTAATTTAGCACGAATTATTTGTCACGTAATATAGCAAGTGATTTTAAACTCTAATAGAAAATGATACTCTTAATAAGAAGCTCGTGAGGAGTGTTGAAAATTTAGTCAGAATTTAGAGGTGCATTTCGCTCATATTGCTAGATCGGGGGTGCATTTAAATTAGTTAGTCAAATAGAGATATGTTATTAAAACAATTAATAGTTCGAGAATGAAATTAATAATTAGCATCATATCATTTCTCTTTTTTTTTTTGTTTACATGATTTTGAATATTCTTCTCACTTGAATGGGTTATGGAAATTATATCTTTTTAAGAGAAATATTTAAAATTTTCTTCAACTTAGCGCAAATTATCTGTCACATGATATAACAAGTGGTCTTACACTCTAGTAGGAGCATGATGCTCTTAATAAAAAGCTCATGAGAAGAGTTGAAAACTTGATCAGAATTTAGAGGTATATTTCGCTCATATTGCCAGATCGGAGGTACATTTAAGTTTAGTTAATCAAATAAAAATATATTTTTAAAACAATCAATAATTCAAGAACGAAATTAATAATTGACATCATATTATTTCTCTTTTTTTTTTGGTTCCGTAGCACAATGCAAACTAGGACAATTGTGTAGAAAATGCATCCACCAATAGAAAGAACAAGTTTTATTTGCACTTGCAATTTACATTCTTGAATTGGATACATGACACTTCCAATTTTTATTTCTACAAGGCATCATAAATAAGACATTTATCCCTCCCATTAGTGCAATATCATCCTAAGTAACAAGCCACAACTTGTATGATACAAAGTTGAACAGCCTATCACTTGTTATTTGGCTTGGTGAAATTGAAAGTCACATCACTTTCATTATTTTATTATTAATAATATATACACCAAGATTCCATCATTATTTGACATTAGAATATTATTCACATGCACCCTTGTCCTTATTAGTTGCTTCCCAATAAATATGACAATTATTGATAATCCATTATCAATAATATAATCAACAGATTTAATACGTCCATTCTTGAGGTAGTTGCATCTCTTGGTCTTCTGAATGTTGATTTTCTTTGGAAACTAAATCCTCTGATTCATTCTCTGCATCTGAAAAAAAAAATCAATCAACACTAATGACTTTTGATTTATTAGGATTTAAAATCTCGAATGAATCAATGTTGTAATGATCCAAATCTAAAATATCATGTACTATAATATATTTTTTTTTTGTTGTTGAGTAGGTTGTAATTTTTACTCAAATCCTGCATACAGCAACCATTTAATGATCCAAACCAAACAGATCATCAAATCTTTTAGTAGTAATTTTGTGATACGTCAAATCTCCAACACATTAATCATTTAATGACCCAGACGTGCACAACACTCTTAAGTTCTAATTAATCCAGATTTCCAGTATCTTTTAGAATCTTCACGTTGATTAACTAGAAAACGTAGTCAAAGATGCTATGAAAATTTGCATTTCGTGTAAAGAATTTTTACATTATTATCAGCTAAGGAAATTACTCACTTCGTTTAAAAGTGCGTTTTTCACTTTTGACATATCAAAAAAAAATATTTTATATCGCTTTTTCATATTTTATTCTCGGGATTAAATACTTCCTCCATCTCATATTAATTGATCATTTTCCTTTTTACATTCATATCAAAAAATCATATATAAAAGGATAGTTTTAATGATCCATTTCTTAGAAAAGAATTAATTGCAACGGTAATATGAAAAAAATTATTTAATTCTTTCTTAATTTAGTAAAGAGATCAACTAATATGGAATAACTATTTTTAATATAGTAACTAATTAATATGAGACAGAGAGTACTTACTATCCCAACATCTAAGATTTAAATTAATTAATACTCTCTTTATTCCAAATTAACTGAATTTTTTAGGTATTTTCAAAGTTCAAAATAGTTGAATTGTTCAAAATTCAAAATGAATGTTTGAAACTTTTTCCATATTTGTCCTTTTATTTATTGAAGTTTTATATTTTCTAGAAAACAATTTACAATATATATTTATGACTCTACAAAGGACAATAATGAAAAGTATAACTAATTTTATCTTTGAATGTTTTTTAATATGTCTATATTGACTCACAAATTCAGTTAATATGAGAAAGAGAAAATATAAATATTATGATAAAATACTCATACTAATAATTTTTTCTTTTAAGAAGCGTGCAAGGTATATGCACTCATTGTCTTAAGTGATTTGATAGTGTAAAAAGAAATATCAGACCAATGTAAAAAGATATTAAACCCGTTTATGCTTACCATTTTTGGGCAGGTTCAAAATAGAGACATCACACGTGTGTGTTTGAGACAAAGCATCCATGTGGTTGAAGTGATGTTGCAGAGCTTGTAGTACTCTTGCTGGTATTACAACCGTTGAACTTCCTGTCCATTTGTCATCAATTAAGTATTTTCCCATGTTAGCTCTTGGATTGTTAGACTTTATAACTACAAGTATATATTTGCATATTCTGCAAAAAATAGACCTAACTGTCATCTACTTTTACTAAAATTAATTAAAAACTACATATTTAGTTTTTCTAAATATATTCAATGTAATTTCAAATAAGGCATAACATCATCTTGTAAGATAGAGAGATTATTTCTAATAAATTATAATCTAAAAATTATTTCAAGACGAGTTTGAAAAATATAAGATAAAAAAGTTATAAGTATTCAGTCAAATATCACGAGTGTTGAGATACAAAGTCCCACATTGATGGTTAATAGAATGGGTGGTCTCCTTATAAGATTTAGACAATCCTCCTCCCTTTGAGCTAGTTTTTGGGGTGTCAGTTATGCCAAAAACCTAATTCATCATGGTATCAGAATAGGGTCGGTCTCACCCAATATTGGGCCCCCGAAAATTGTCCACACACAAGATGCTAAACACTGGACGTGAGGGAGGTGTTGAGACACAAAGTCCCACATTGGTGGTTAATGGGATGAGTGGTCTCTTTATAAGGTTTAGACAATCCTCCTCCCTTTGAGCTAGCTTTTGGGGTGTGAGTTAGGCCTAAGACCTTCTTCAACATGGTATCAGAGCAAGACTCGTCTCACCCAATGTTGGGCTCCCAAAAAAAATTATCCATGTAGCAGATGCTAAGCATCGGGGGTTATATTTACAAATAATAAAACGTACAACAAATAATGATACCTTTTTCTTCCTACTATATGGACCCCCAACTACCACCCACTCATATTGATAGCTTAACCAAAACTAGGGAAGGCAATATTATCTGGACAAAAATAAAATATATATTAAATACTAAAGTAAACCACTAAGGTTAGGACATTCTACCAAGATTATTTAGTAATTATATTTTTTACAAAGTATATCATTTAAATTCTTAAGCGTTCTAACTTTTTTTTAAAAAAATTCAACTTCAACTACTTAAGTAGATTTCAATAAAAGTTGTTAAACCAAGAAGAGGTTAGAGCATGAATAAAATACTCCTTGAAAAGAACAACATACTAATCTCACCAAGAAGGTTGTGAAGAAATTAATCAAATATACACAAATTTTATTATTTTTAATAAATATTTAACTTAATATTTTTTTTAAAAAAAATAGAACGTAAAAGAAATATATTACCAACCAAATAATATCTTGAAAAGGAAGAAGTGGGAAAATATCTCAATCATTGTTTATGACAAAAGAAGTCATGATAAGCATTAGGAACACTATGTGGTGAGAAATACTCAAACAAATCAGATAAGAATCATCATGTGATGACGTACTTATTATAAAAATGTCTTTATCATATTGTCTATCGTATTTATCTTAAATTTATCAAATAAAACTGATATATCAAGCTGTCCTCAAGATTCTTATGTATTTATATCGGCTAAATTCAGATTCAAATGCAGATTCCTTGAATATGAAAATTAATCATTTCATTTTAGAGAATCACTTTGAATCTATAATTGGGGTTACTTACAGAGTACCAATATTTAAAGTCATTTTCACTTATCCATTGTGTTCATTTAATCTGAATTATATGTAAGATATAAAGTAACAGTGAATGTAATAAGTCATCATTGACTTATACTCCAAATAGCACTTTATACTTATTGTCCTATTTAATGACGATTCCGACGGATGATGATTTAAAATTTTAAATTTAATGAATTTAATTTAATAATAAATAATAATCATAATATTTGAATTTTAATTTTTCAGATTATAAGATTAAAAAAAATAATGTACTTAGTTAAAACACAATACATAAATTGAAAGGAGATGGTACTTATTATATATTTGAAATGTTAGGCTTTACTTGTAAAATAATTATAGATTAAAAAAGATATATTTAACTATACTAATAAGGATATCTCTACACTTATCAATATGAAAGGGTGAAATAAGATTTTAAGGATGGAATAAAATCCTGCCTAACATTATAAGCACTATGCAGGATAGAAGGCAAGAGTGGTAAAAGTATATGATTCGGGGATAAGTTATCTATTTATAAAATAAATATGATATTTGTTTTATAATTTTAAAAATATAAATTATTAATATATGTATACAGTATGATAAAATTTATGTATAAAGAGAAATAACTAAATCTTGCATAGCTATTAACTATATATATAATAGATTCTGTCATAATTTGTATAACTCTAATCAGTTTATTTTCAAAATAAAAGTTTTTGAGATATTTGAACTATCATATTTTTTTAGTTTAATATTTAAATTATTGAAAGTGTAAATTTCATACTTAATATATCATTTAATAATTTGAGAAACACACCACACTCTTTTATTTCAATTTCATTATGATTATATACTAAATTCTCTCTTTTTTTATTTATAAAATGACCACATCACACTTCCATGAACAAAACTTTCAAGTTTGACAATAAATAAATAAATTATTAATATTAGCTAAAGTTAAATAGAGTATTTAAGTATTACTGTCCAAAAAATTATAAAATAAAATATAAATTCTTCTTCTTACGCCACTCTACTGCTTCCTCTGACCCCCACAACCCCACTCCAATTTTTTTATTTTTTTAAAAAAATTATATCTTCATCTTCTCCCTTCCCCAGCTCCCTTCAAACTCGCAGATTTTATTTAAAATAAAATTTTAATTTTTGTTCTATTTGATATCAAGTAAAAAAAAAAATTAAAAAAAATTTATATGAACATGTCTAATATAAAATGAAAAAATCTAAATAAAATAAAAATATAGTAGGAGCTAATGGTTAAATCGGGTGGGGTAGAAGTTTTTTTTAAAAAAATAAAAATAACATGAACATTTTTTTAGGAAGAAGTGGACTAGGCGGTGAAACCAAATTCTTTTAAAGCTATTTTAAAAACTTAATAAAATAAAAGGGCGGGGGAGCTTGTGGAGTTGAGTGATAAAAATACTTTAAATGTTAAGTGACATATTTTATCCAGGTAAAATATCACAACGTTTCAGTATATTTTTCTAAACTAGTAAATAATAATTTATATAAAACTCACATATTTAATATTTTAAATATAAAATATTTAAATATATTTTTTATATTTCAAAATTTTCTTATGAATTTGAATTAATTAGATTCACCGTACCCGGTGGAAAAACAAAATATGCTGGAATCTAACCAGCAAATGAAGGCAATCCATGTGAGCAACCTGAAAAATTCATTTCTGAAAGTGACAGGTTTCTTGATTCAGTAAAGATTGTAGGCGGACAAAGTCTTAACGCTACTCAATTGATTTGAGCCACAAATGGGGTCCCTTTCAGCCCCAATTTGGTGGATTGTTTAATCACAATTTTTTTTAATTGAATTTAACAATTAAACAGAAAAAAAATTGAAAATTTTTCAGATAATTGATTCATTGGAGTAGCAGTAAACATACCAGATTTCTTCTTTTTTGGCTCTGTTGTTGCAGTAGGAGGAGGATTAGGATTATTAGTTGTGCGAGGCAAGAAGACTCCAGTTCCAGATGACCCGTTTTTCGAACTGGATCCTCCAAATATGGCCCTCATGCCTGCTCCACTACCTTGTAGTGGATGATGATGATGGATCCTATCTTTACACTGGCCATGCCCACCAATTGTTTGTTTGTTTGTCAAACTACTCCTTGTGTTGTTTTTTTCAATTTTCGGTTTCTGAATTGACTCAGTAGTTGTCCCCTTGACTCTTTTGGGCTTCTGTTTTGCTGTTGTTGGTTGGTCTTTCAAGTGGTACACCTACAGATAAAATTAAGTTAGATGGTGAAGACTTATCAACAAACAACCCACAAAAGTTTGTTTGGTTTTCAAATTTCTTACTTGAATTGGTCTCTTCAAATCATCACTAGAGTAAAATACAGGATTAGAACTATTCATTTGATGATTCACAGAGTCTGCTACAGGCTTAACATATGTGCCAAAAGATTCTTGATTATAGCAACATATCTCTCTGGAATTGTAATTTGACCAATTCCAAGCCAACCCATATGTGTTTGATGTCTGAAAAAGAAAACTGAAGTCATTAAAAACAATTAAAACCAAAAAAGTTGCAATCTTTGGAACTTATAATCAACCTGGACAGTACTGGGAGTAGAATTTAGGGCTCTGTTTTCATCAACATCATTTTCATCAACAGCGACATCCTCTTCTTCTTCGTCATCATCTTTAAGCATATAATCAGCCATTTGTCGAGTCAATTGAGCAATGAAATCTTCATCGTCCTCTTCGCTTTCAGTTTCATCAGTTTCTGTTGAACCAAGTTCAGACCCAAAAGGGCTGCTTAAACCAGAGGAAGATGAATGTTCTGACAACCCATATGCACCAAAAATCAAATCATTCCCCCAATTAGCTTTCACTTTCTTCAACCCATCAGTTCTCTGTTCCTCATAGCCAGATGTCCCAGTGCCTGTCAAGCTGAAATCTTGAACTTTCTTCTTCTGTTCTTCCATAGTAAAACCTGGAAACAACTTGTGAGGAGGAGGAAAACCTTTCTCTTCTTTCCCACGTAACACAGAAGAATAAGATGCCATCATTGTTAAAAACTTAGTTACAGACTATAAGTTCTTGAATTTTGCTGTTGGAGAGGAAATACAGCAAAAAGATGCAGTTTTTGGGAAAGGACTAGTTTGGGGGCTGTCAGGTTGAACTTGGTCTTAATATAAGGCCTAAAAGAAGAGGCGCGAGTCTTGGGTTTAGTGGTTGGACAGTACATTTGTCTGGCCACGTTATTCACCTGCCACTTGCTGTGTACTAGTACACATAAAAGATTAATTTAAAAGTTCGGAGCGGAAATAAAATTTCAATTAGCCATTCTGTGACAAGTTAGACTTGGTTAAGTGATTGAGCAGATTTAAATTACGTTGACGGATAAACGAAAATTCTATAGATCCTTATCGGAATCACAAATTATGCAGAACTTAATAAATTGGGCTAGGACTATTTAGAACTGAGGGTACGATTTTTTCTACTACAATAACAACAACATACTAGTGTGATTCCATAAGTAAGGCCTGAGGAAGGTAGAATGTACGCAAACCTTTCTACTGCCTTGTAGAGATAGAGAGATTGTTTTAGGGAAACCCTCGTCTCAAGAATCGATTCTCATAAACAGCAAATACTAGATATGTGAGAAAAAGAAAAGGACAGAAAAAGAAGAATGACTAATAATGAAAAGTAAATGATAAGATGTAAATACGAAAAAATAATAAGATTCTTTTAAAAAAATAAATAAATATAAGACAGATAATGACAACATAGAATAACACCGACTACTCCTACTAACTCACTATATCACTACGCCAGACATCATTTTACTCTCACTAACCTATTAGCCTGATTACCCTCACTAACCTCAGGGTACAATTTTTTCTAAAATTTAAAAATAGTAAATTTAAAATTCTAACTCTGTCTGTATTTGGAATGGTTGATCGATGCCCTTTCGTAAAAGGAATTCTTTTTTATGGTTGTATTGTTGTTGTAGTTTGTTATCCTAACTCAATGGCTTGTATAGAATTACAGATGATTATGGTTAGAGTAGTTTGTAGAGTACTTGTGTAGTTGACTGATTGAGTTGGTAACCAATGCCCACTCTCCTAATGTTTTAAGGTCAAGAAAAGAGGAAAATACAGATAAATGAATGTTTCATTCATTTTTTCTTCCTTCTTTTTTGGTTTTGTTTGGTATGAGGGCTAACTTTTGACTTAGACCATGTGGAAATGAGAGAAAAAACTGTGTCACACATGCTTTATCAATGAGGTTATGTTTCACGTACTTTTGGAAAAATCTAAATAAAGAAGGTGACAAAATATCATAAATTGAGTAACAAAAATCAAATATGATGAGAGGTCCAAGAAACTATCCCTTAATTATATAAATTAATAATCAAGAAAAACGACCAGTGACCTTAAATTTTTAACTTATTAAACCCCTTTTCAACTGTATTAAATAATTTTTCTGTCACAAAAGAAGTATGTAGAAAAGAATAATCTTTTTTTCTTTTTTTATAACATTTTAATTTTAATTTTTCTTGTGACATATTTAAGCCAAAAAATAAAAGGACTTGTTAATATATTTAATATAACTTTAATTTACAATCATAAAATAAAAAAATCTTCTATGCTAAATCAAATTAAATCTTTTTTTTTTTTTACAAAAAGGAGGAAGTATTAATTTTTAATATATGTTTATGGGTCTTATAACTGTTTAAAAGTTATTCCACCTAGTCAAACGATCATCCATGGTCAATGATTCTTGGAATCTTCGTGGTCCAATAAAATCCTTAAGTTTTAACTATCTTTTCCAAATTAACGAATTATACGGCACTGGTATAGGTCAGACCTAATTTATAAGTTATGACTCATGTGAATTTCATAATTTTTGTTCAGACTTTTAAAAAATTATAATTATTATATTTTTATTATTTAACTGTGAATTCAATTTTATATATGTATATTAAGATAAATTTTAAATCTTGAATATATTTATGTCAAAAAGAAAAAGGACCTTAAATATTAAAGTTTTTTAATGTACAAAAGTTAGTAGTGGGATTCATAAACTTTAAAAGCTAAAAATCCACTAGCATTTGGTGCCCTGGCTCATCACCAGCTGTTATACTGTCAACAAAGGATTAGTTCAAGCTCTGGTTTTTGTTTTAAGAAATAAGAGGATTAGTTCAATAATCAAAACTAAACCCCAAAATTAATCATGTATTTTTTAAACAAATCTAATTCTTCTTCGTACCTACATAAGTTAAAAAAGAATTAACGGAAGTTAGTGAAAACCAAATTACTTAAACATGTTTAAGTAATAACATGCTCATAGAAAACAAAGGCAAAACTCAACCGACAATAAGAAATAAGTCTTATTTAAGCAGTAGGCCGTTAGATGGAAAATGAAACACTTGCCGACGTTAGCCCAAAGATTATAACGCGGAATCAAAAATTTTAGTTTATGAATTCAGAAGGATAAGTATTTTCACAGCCAGATGGAGTCCAAGATTTACTATTTTTTAGCTTTAGGGTATCATAAAATAAAGCAAAATAACTCTTTAAATTATCTGCGCTTTTTTCCATTATGAAGTAGTAGTTAGTCAATGCAACTTTCAATGTTCATCATGGAAAATCCGAAAACAGTCGATCTATATTTTAAATATAGGGATCAGGGTGCGTACATTCGACCCTCCTTACTCCGTAATGGACGAGAACCTTTAAGCAATGGGATAATATTGTTATTGTATTTCACAAGGATAAGGAGGTTAAGAATTAAGGTTGAATTGACAAATAATCGAATATTATGTAAATGTTAATTAGTTGTTAGTATATATGTTTTTTTAGTTATTTTATTCTTTGATAAATATTATTATCTGCTGTTTAGGTCTTTTCTCAATTATCGTATTAGCTGTTATTATTGTATTTTCTTTTTACATTATTTATTGTTGTTCCATTGTATTTTCCTTTTTTTTTTTAACCTGTTTTATTTGAGTGAGAGGTTTTGGTTTATCCGAATGTATACCCTTCTTCATTGGATTTCACATGCGGAATCACACTAAGGGGTCATTTAGTAAAATTTACTAAATGTATAAGAATAATATTAATTAGAACATATTAATAATATTTGTATTAATTATATATAGTCTATACATGAATTATATATGTATAATACAACAACAATAGCATTATCCCAATGCCTCAAAGGCTCCCGTCCGTTGCGGGGTAAGGGAGGGTCGGATGTACGCAGTCTGACCCCTATGTTTAAAAACATAGCGCGACTGTTTCCATAT
>JAOTQJ010000096.1:22230424-22244695 GCA_025642045.1 Solanum sejunctum | reverse complement strand
GTTGTGGTTTTGCGATTTAATATTGGTTTAAGTGCCTAATCGGCACGAGACATGGCCCCGGGGTTGGGCTGTGACAACATGACCTTCTCTCATTTCTATGTAAAATCATGTCCTCCATGATATGAAGCTGAGTCATATCTTATCTAATCACCTCTCCTAATATTTTTTGAAGTTAAAATAAAAGGAGAAAGAAAGAATAAAATGAAATACAAAAACGACATCTCATACTTGACAAGTCGAGATTAGTTAAAGCTATATGAATTTTTATATATCCATAGAAATAAAATCGAAATGATAATTATACATTTTATATACTCACGAGATGTATATATTGTTGCACGGACTGTTAATTATTGCTGCATAAAGTATTCGGTATCTTTTCGGAAAAGATGAATATCGAATCTGCATGCTTGAAACGTGATGCCTTGAAAGGCAGAAGAATCTGATAGAAGTGCAAATTCTATTTCTTTTCCTATTATTAAAAATACCGTGGACGGCAGGATTCGAACCTGCGCGGGCAGAGCCCACATGATTTCTAGTCATGCCCGATAACCACTCCGGCACGTCCACCTCTCTGTTAAATGTTGTCACATTTATAATTACGTTACAACTTTCAACCCCTTGGACAGTGTGATTTTGTTTGACTACTTGGTCAATAACTATAAAAGTATTTAAAAGCAATCTTCCTTAAAAAGGAAAAAAAAAAAAGGCACGGACAATTCAAACAAGCAAAGGAAAAGGAAGAGATGTAAAATGTAAAGGTGTGACCTCGTAGTTAATGGAAAGAGGTTGAGATCCAAAAGATCTCATATTTTTAGCTAAGATAAAATCATTAGTGAATTTCTTTTATTTGCCCAAGCATTGATGAACTTTTTCAAAATCAAGATCGCGTATAATTTGACTTGGACATTACACTTGTTCAAAAACTTACAAGACTTGTTGATATGTTTATTTCGAGGAGCACCAATCCGTAGATTTACGTTGCTTGTGGGTTTGTGTCGTGTGAGTAGGGGCACGTACCAAAAGGACGTCCTCTACACATATCAAACAAAGGAGAAGGAGAGATGTAAAATTTTAATTAAAAACTTGTAGATGTGTTTTATTTTGAGAATCATAGTCCTCACATCAGGTTCGATAAGTTACTCGTAATCTGAATTTAAACCATGAAAACCATTGATGTTTGTGGCCCTTCCCATAAGAATAAGCAAAAGTGTCACGAAGATCAATTGTCAAAACACGAACTGGTCTGCAAAAACACATTGAGAAATGAAACGCTTAAAAGAAAGACCAAAACGAATCCCCATGAGGTTATGTAATACCAGATGGAACTCACAATCACAAGCATTCTTCTCTCGCAGTGCTTAATCAATAAGGACACCATTGCTAGTTGTATAAGAGAGGTTTAAAAGAGGATCTCATGAAACACAACCGACTACAACGTACCTTCAAAATTCAAGTACCACATTATACATGAACATCCATCCACATGGGGAGAATCTTGCTGTTAAAATGGGTCAACCATGGAACAAATACAACTGAGGCCCCAAAATGTCTAATACTATTACATATTCTCCAGTAAATGGAGACAACATATGTACCAAAAGTTACAGTGCCAACTTCAGAAACAACTAAAAATATCCACATCCTACCAGCTTCAATGGCAATTCGATACTAGAAACAACATTTTTTTTTCCAAACTACTATTAGGGCCCCAAAGTAATATTGTTCCTGGAAAAAGATTCACTCAGTTAGGAACAAACTGGGGTGTATATCAAGAAATTTTAATATAAAGCAGTTAGAAATGCCAACAGAAAAGATTCAATTGCACAAAAGAAGATAAAGATGATAGATTAGATATGTGAATACTTGGCTCATAAAGTATTACCAAGAAAGACCAAGGAAACATTGTACAATCAGGAATTTTTTCCCGAGGACAAGTAGTAATACCTCAGGTGTGCAAATAATTGGCAGCCATCATCAACTCCAAAGTGATTTCAGGCTCAATATGGAATTCTGTTTCCTTCCCACTGCAGAAGAAAAAAAAATCCATATAAGTCCAACCAAACAACAGCATATAAGAGGTAAAGGAGTTGCTTCATAAGATCAAAAGGATAGCAATATCAATACCCAATAATAGCTCATTGTTTGGGGCTTCTATATTGTGATCCACAACAAAAAGGGGAACACTAAGATCTACAAGCACCGAGCTCACTAACTCATAGAGATGTTACATCAAAAAACAGAAAAGCAGCAAGATACTGGATAAAACTGTGTTACCTGAGCATGAGCCACTATCTCTGTGAAAATCTCTATTTTACGAAAAATTATCATCTCATGTGGACCAAAACAAATGCTTGCCCCCAACAGTGTAGATGAAGCAAAATTTGATTCAGGAAGCATCAGCTTATATTAAATTTCGATGTAGTAACCATCTTTTACATAAAGAAAAAAAATCCAATGTATAACCCTGCATACTTCCCAAATTTCCAAGATGTATAACCCTAGAAATGACATACGCCCTCATTTCACCCAGTAAGGAAAGTAAGGAGATTCAAGACTACACTACAGCAACAGAGGATTTCTAATGCTAACTGTGTAAAGCCAAACACAAGCAAAACTTAGGACCACCATTAAGGACCAAAAAGAAACTACAATCTAGTTAACCACACATTGGAACCTAGCAAAGACAAATATATATATATATATATATCATGGCCTACATGAGGCCAACCTCATCTAAATGAAGACCCTCTTAAAGGTGCTTTAAGGAAACCTGATATAATTATAAATCGAGCGATATTTGACAATAATACATATTCAATGCAATAATCAAATTGACTTGACTAAAATAAAATCTTGGTATTTATAGCTAGTTCATGTAACTGTGAAGAGTTCTCGGAATTAAAACTATATATGTTATGTAAATATTGAACATCGAGAACACAGTAATGCAAATGCTCCTCTTAGGGCTCACAAACTACTAAACCAGAAACACCTGAAAAGCCTAAAACACAGATACAGCATGGCACGTTTTCTTTTTTGATAACTATGATTACCGGGCTGACTTGCACGTACCTTGACTAACTGCACATGACTAACTACACAGGATACCTGTCACTCCACCAACAATAGGTACCAAATAACTTTATCAACCAGGGTAGAACTAGACAAATGGGGATGAAATCACATAATGCCTTTGTCACCTGAACCTCGTAGTTCTCAACTCACTTTATTGATCACTAGGCCACACCCTTGGGTGCTCATGGCTTTTCTATGCTACTGTCAGGTAGCTTCTCGCCCATACAATAAATTACAATAACATATCCAGTGTAGTCCCACAAATTGAGGTATGAGAAAGACGTTACTCCTACCTCAAAGGTAGAGACATTGTTTCCTATAGATCCTCAGCTCAAGAAAAGACAGTCCAATCATACATATGAAAAATGATGCCCAATGTAGTTATAAGTCCTTCTGAATTAAAGGGGTAAACCTGAATGCTATATTCCTAATACTAAAAAATCAACACAGGACAAACATTATAGTATATCTGAATAATTTATGGTGTTTTTATTAAATGTAAGATATGACCTTGCATATTGAAGGGACCAGTAGAAGTACTGGCAGATCTTCTCAAGAATGGTGGTGCTAATCTCGGGAAAAGTCACTTCCCCATGCTCGGTCTCAGCAAAACTCCCTGTAATAAACAAATTAAAAAAAGTTCCAACCACATCTCAATTGCCATCAAATACCTGGCAATCGCTCCAATCAAAAAGATCACGTTTCTGCTCCAATTACAACGATTATTGAACTAAAACCGAAATGTGCCCCCAAAAAACCCTAATTGAAATTGAAAAGGAGATTGACCTGGAGAAGTGAGCATGTTGCGAATGGTCTGTGAAACCATAGCAGCCTTCTTATCAATGACGAATTCAAAACCTTCGGCGCTGATCAGCTTCACGGTGTCCTCCTTTTTCATCTTGGCCGATTGGTTAATGCCGAAAATTCAATTGATCAGTTTGCTTGTATAAACGATAAACGGGGAAGTACACTCGTGTGTAGATGATAAAGGAAAAAGGGCAAAGCTTCGGTCATTGACAGATCCGAACCGGTGGATCGGTTTGGAGTTGGTATTGGAGGAGTTATTGGGCCATTTGTAATTGGGCCACAATAGCGGGCTTTGATGGATAGTTAAGGGACACTATGTCAAAATATTTCAATTGGACGGAATTAATCTTATTCCTGGAACGGCTTATAGACATTAGTATAATAGGAGGCTGATCTCGACCATAATATATACTACCATCAGAAAAACTTGAGCCACATCTTAATCCGAATGAGCCAATTAAGAATGTCCTCCTATGAAAAAAATAATCTGAGGATCTTCTCTTTGCTTTTAGCGAGACCAAATGAGCAAAAAGCCACAAAGATTGATGATAAGAGCGCAAAGCTTTATACAAGAAAGTTGAAGGAAGAAGTAAACTCAACTAATGGACTTCTTTGTGGTATGATAGCAGTAGCAAAGAAAGCTACTCACTCTGTTTGATCGAGAAAGAGAGCAGTGAGAAAGGAATAACTATCATGACATTCAAACTAGATAAATGTTCTAATTAAACACTTCAATTGATAATAAGGCATTTCAATTAAATATTTTTAATTGAATCTTTGAAAAAAAAATTGTATCTTTTTTTATTCATCTAGTAAAGAATTAAGTTAACAATATATAGTAATGTTATCTTCTTAAATTATACGCATCAAGCTAAAGTTAAAAATGTATATAATTTTATGACTTATTGAGACGAATATGCATAACTAAAAAAAATAATTTAATTTATATAGTTAACTTAACTAGCTAAATATGACACACAAAGTAAAAATAAATTAGTAGAAATTGAGAATAATTTAAGAACGACAAAATTAATTTCTAAGTGTATAAAAGTTGGAAGTTCAAATCAGTACTCCTGGAACAACAGAACCAAAACGTTGTAGGCTAATAGTCCGTATACAGGAGTAATCGACTTTAATTCTTAATGAAGGAATAATATACTTTCTGTCATTTCATGATGAGACAATGATGATGTTTGTGGTTGACTCACACAAGACAAAGTAAACACATGCTTTATTATATCATCCATTTTATAATATACACTTTTTTAAAAAAGATAATTTAATTTTAGTATTATTAGTTCACTCTTATTGCCATGACTTGTGTCTTGTGTTTATTTTATCTTACAAGGAAAGAAATATAACGGGAAGAGTTAAAACTTGTGTATCACTCATTTATAAGATGGTGTTCGTTCCGAAGGTCAACTAATTTAAATTTATGTGGTGTAAAATTTATTTAAGAAAAATATTTTCTATTAAATAAAAATTTAAACTCAAAATTTAAATTTAAAATTTCTAATTAAAGAAAGAGCAGTCTTATCTTTTGATGATAGAGAATATAAGTTTATAATAATCTTTTTTTTAAAATTAAAATGGAGTCAATGTATAAAAATTTGATACAGTAGTTAATTGTAAATACTTAGTTTCTTAATCATGATTTTAAATTTGATTCCTGATTGAATTACTTTCCATAAAAAATAATTTGCCAAAAAAAAAAGTAACTTTTTTCCTTTTGAAGGGAACTAAACCAACTAATTTAATTTATTAAATTTTGAAGAAATACTTAAATATTAAACTCTGAGTCTATTATAGCCTGCAACCTATCAAGGTTAGTCGAGTCTTTCCGCAAACACCTCAGCAAACGTCATCGTTTCGTTAAAGCCTATTTAAAACTATTTGATTCTTTTTTCTTTTCTCATAATATTTTAATTAACTTTCAATTTTCAAAAATATTTAAGTTCATAAGATTAAAATTTATTTTAATAGATTTAATATAAATTAAGTTAGAATCATAATATTAACTTTTTTTTAATTTTCTCAAATTCTATACCATTATTTTTTTAAAATGAATAGGGTAATAAATTATTTAGTATCAGTATAATACAACTGTTGTTTTTTGGAGCGAATATATATAGAAAAAATATGAATGATAAAACGAGCAAAAGTAGTAGTGCGCACATTGGCCGTTTCAAAACTACAATATTATTCTTTTTCTCAATCATCCATTTTCTTCCTCAATTCTCTCCAATTTCTCCTCCGGCCGACGCCGTTCCGATCTCTACTTCCCGTAAGTATTACATCGGGATACATACATGCAATTATTTTTTTATCTATTTGAGTTTCACCATGCCTATTTGTGCGAAAATAGCCTCTGTTTTTTGTTTTGTTGCAGTTTGGTTTAGTCTGGATCCGATTAGATCGGGAATTTGCCGATCTGAAAAAAGTTTGTTCGTTTATGTAGGTTTTGGGAGAGAAGAGAGAAGAGATCAAAGTGATCATGGCAAATAAAATGGATCACGAGTACGATTATTTGTTTAAGATCGTCGTGATTGGGGATTCTGGAGTGGGGAAATCAAACATTTTATCCAGGTTCACGAGAAATGAGTTTTGTCTGGAGTCAAAGTCCACTATTGGCGTTGAGTTTGCCACCAGAACTCTTCAGGTTTGTATCAATCTCATGAATTTGCTCATTCCTTTTGAGTTTCACGTAGGGTGATTCTCTGATTTTCTATTAGTTCAACCTTCAAGTTTTTATTTCTGTAATTGCTCTTATTTATGAAACATGAAATGATGAATGATTAATTTTTAAGCTATTGGAGTTACGCGTTTGTGTGGTTTTGTAATGTGAATGTCATAGAGATAATTGTTACTAAATGACTCATCATAACTGGTCCTTTTTCTCGTTTTTGCATTGTAAACAAAAAACAAACACCTTAGACATGGTCATCATCTAATGAATGAACGCCAACAAAGTTTGATTCTTTGATAGTTTACAGAGTCAGTCATATTTCAAGGTATGCACAAGGTGCAATGCCATATATGTGGCTGGGCCTTTGCATGAACATGCTTGTTAGGAGTGAGAAAATTTTGACAACTGCAATTTACGGATTGATCTGTCTCTGTGAGAAAGTAGTACAATACTTTTTTTTCCTGCTTTGTTAATATGAAAATGTTTGACAGCAAAACTAGACATCTATCTCTAATGGTAATTTGAGCGTTTTAGTGGCATTTATCGTGTCCTATAGGTCAAGAAGATCTTGTATTGTGGAGTTCTGAACTTTGTAATCCCTGTGGAGTTTGGATTAACGAGGCAAATTTTTCCTGCCATCCCCAAGATTCATTTTTTCTCATTATTAAGGCATGGAAATGTGGGATGATACAGAGTTATTGTTCTTTTGACACCTCTCACTAATTCTACGTTGTGATGCAGGTGGAGGGGAAAACAGTGAAGGCTCAGATATGGGACACTGCAGGGCAAGAAAGGTACCGAGCCATTACCAGTGCTTATTATCGAGGAGCAGTTGGTGCCCTCCTTGTCTATGACATAACAAAGAGGCAAACATTTGACAATGTTCTGAGGTGGCTAAGGGAATTGAGAGACCATGCAGACTCTAATATTGTAATCATAATGGCTGGAAACAAGTCTGACCTTAGGCATCTTAGAGCTGTCTCTGAGCAGGATGGTCAAGCTTTAGCTGAGAAGGAAGGGCTGTCATTCCTTGAGACGTCAGCATTGGAAGCTTTTAACATTGATAAGGCGTTTCAGACTATATTGACAGATATATACCAAATCATTAGCAAGAAGGCATTGGCAGCCCAGGAAGCAGAAACGAACACTGCACTTCCTGGTCAGGGTAGAACCATCAATGTTAGTGATACCTCTGCAAATGTTAACAAAGGCTGCTGTTCCACTTGAGTTGATGTTTCAAAAAAGGAAATACAATTTGTAGCAAGGCATATAAACTTTTGTTTTTGCCTTGTTTCTTTTCTTTTCTTATATTTCCTTCATCCAGAGCAAGAGAGGCTAGTAGATTACTTTCTTGATTGATAAAGAGAAGAGCTTGTTCATGTTAATATTGCCTAGTGGTTTAGGACAATCTTTACTTCAAATGACACACTTTACCCATTTACTTAGAAAATTGCAGGTTCTGGTGATGTTGGCAAGACCAAATTAACTCTGATCTCTAGGACTTGGTCGTACACATGAGTTGTTAATTCAATTGCAGCATTTTATTTTGCAGCATATCATCCTCATGTTTCTGTTAATAAAGTTATGTCTGCTATTCTGTCAGTGTTTTTTATCAATGTGTTCTTTCTTCACAAATGGTTCTGTTGAAATCTTGCTTTCACAATAATATTCTGTGTAAGTATTTAAAGCAAGGAAAAATGAATATGAATAACAATAGAACGAACAATATCGTGAAGAAAAGTGTGTTTAGTTTACTACATGTACTTGCTACCAATTTTTCACACACAATGTAAGAGGTATTTTGATTCAAAGTCCTATACTTGTTCATTGTTCCCCTCTCAAACATTTCTATCTCCTCTTGTTACATTGTTGGTTCGACTTATTTCAGATCCTGGGCGTTTCTACATTTCTTGTAATAGATTTAACCAGTAATGTTTTCTGAATTTAGAAAGACTTTACAAGACACATGAATGGAAAATGACAAGAACGTCATAGTCGTTGAAAATGGGAAATTTGAAAAATTCTAATCACATGAGTTGAAAAAAATTAGCCTTAGATGCAAACATATCATCTACTAATAAAACTACTAATAAACACTTTGTAATTTGATTCTTTTGGACGTCTTCATCTCTTTAGTTGTTTTGACTTGCAAGTAGCAAAGGAACAAAAGTATCTTAGTATATGGGAGTAGACAAAGTTAGGAGTGGAGCTACATTCACTCAAAGTTAGTCAGATAAACACCCTTCGACGAATTTATTTTTTTTGAATATATAGATTAAATATAAATATTTTATATATATATCAATTGTTAAACATCTTTGATACAAAAATCATCGACTCATATTATAGAAATATGAACACCCTAGACAAAAATATTGGCTCCACCATTGGACGAAGTCACATAGTGGATGGCGACAACTTGGTTATAAGGTGACCTCTCAAAACGGCAAAAAGGCACAAGTTGGGAACTCCAGTTGGTGATTAGCGCCTACTGAAAATAAATTTTAAAACTATTTCCAGATATAATCCTTATAATGGAAGAGAGATGGGAAAAAAATAGAACTTTTTATAGTTGTCAACTTGTCTAGCTTAAAAAAAAAAAGTAAAAATTTTGGGTAGAAGAACGTCTAAATTCTCAAATTGTGTTGGCAGTCATCTCTCCAGCCAAAGGTTAACTAAATTAACTATGCCATCAAGGAAACAGAGACCTAAAAGTACATACTACACATCTATTCATTCGCAGAGAGAGAGAAAGAGATGAAACCAGTAATATATACAATCTACAGTGAACCTGGTTCGACTTGTATGGTTACATGATGAATTCTGTATGTTGTGTCACAATATTCCCTAACACTCTGAATAATTTCATATTGGTCGACTCCTGGCTCAGTTACAATGTGACAGGACAAAACAATTTTCCCTATAGTGATGGCCCAGACATGCAGGTCATGAACATCTTTTACTCCTGCTAAAGATTTTAGGCCATTCTCGAGTTGAACAATATCAACTTCCTTTGGTGTTCTCTCCATCAATAAGGAGAAGATAGTCCTAAGCATGGGTACAGTGGTACTAAGAGCAAAGATTGAGAAAATGATAGTACAGAGAAGATCAACCACCAACCATTCTGGTTTGTACCACATGATAGCTCCAGCAGTCATCACCCCAACAGATTGTATCAAATCAGATATAACATGCAGGTAAGCACCTTCAATATTTATGTTTGACGGTTTGCTGCAACTATGGGATGCTGCTACCAGTTTCAAGCTCTCTTCTTCATTTCTTGGATGCAAGTCTTGCATTTCATGGTCATGATCATGATCATTGCAAGGACTAAACGAATGGCTATGGAGAGAATGATCATGGCCAAGCCACACAACTGAAATGAAGTTTATTATGAGACCAAATGCAGCAATAGCAAACATAAGCTTCCCATTCACTTCGGCGCTAGAATGAAACATTCTCTCGGTTGCTTCATAAATCAGAAAACCAGAGATGAGCCATATCAGCTGTACAGAAATAAGGGCTCCTAAAACTTCAAGTCGGTGGTATCCAAAAGAGTGTTCTTTGGTAGCATCCCAGCCGGACACCCAAACAGCAAAAAGAGAAATAGAAAAACCAACAACATCACTGAGCAAGTGAGCTGCATCAGTTAGAACCGCGAGGCTGTGGGCTTTCACCCCTCCAATGGTTTCCACTGCCATGACCATTACATAAAAGATTATGAGCCCACAAAGTTTCAAACTCGACTTTGACCTTTGTCTTGAATCCGACAGACTATGCTCTTGCTCTGAGAATGAGCAAATAGGATTGCAAGAAAAATGAGCTTGATTACAGTTGCCATTGCATTTAGCTTCCAGCAACCGCTTTATTTCAGACTTAGAATCCTCCTGTTGCTCCATCTGCGTCAATATGGATTATTGTTAGCCAACTGTTCGAAGAAACTACAAAAGTAGAATTGCAGCATTTGAGGTGTGAGTGAATTGATGGGTACACTCCCAAGGCAGCCTCAGTAACATCTATCAAAGTGGCGGTGGGGGAAAAGATTCATTAGACTTCAGTATACCATTTGAAATGTCAACAGCAAGAATAACGAAACAAAATAGTAGATGGTAATACCTAGTTAAGTTGTAAGTCAACCAGATGAACTATAAACCTAACCAGTATATTTTAGTTCGAAATGTACATAAGAAAAGTTAATGCAGCACTATGGACTAGACACTTCATCGTATAGGCTCTACGCTATACATATTTTAGCATTGTTTTTGAAGTATATGGTACATCATTATTAAGCCTATAATAGCTAAAATTCAGGACTTTTTTCCCATCATTATCGGCCTAGTGGTTAATGATGCAGATTGAGCACCTGCGCTCTCAAGTTCAAATCCTAGTAGACAAAATACAAGGTAATTTCTTCCCATCTGTTCTGACTTGGTGTACAGAGTTAATTGATAACAAGTATCTCATGGAATAAGTCGAGGTGCACTCAAGCAAACCCAAACACCCCTGCTATAAAAAAAAAAATTATCAGATTCACATCCTCCCAACTTGAACTGAAATCTTCCATCAGAAAACTGATGGAAAGAGTGAAAATGCTGTCAACTCTAAAAACTAGTAGTAACTTGTTTAAAAGTCCTTTACTCAACACATATTCATATACCTCATCATTCGAACTCCATTAATTCCAGAGCAGGGGAATCCCATTAAAAAAAAACGTGTTCAATTATAGATCAACAATACAATTATCAACCAACATAGAACCCAGAATGTGCTTGACACTCCGAATACCCAATACTTAGATCACAGAAAAGCAAAAAAATAACCAATACGAAGATCGAAACTCGCAAATTTGCAACTTTTTTACCTGGATTCAGATGCAATACGGAGGCCGGCAGGGAAAGCTTCTAGCTGAAAAAGAAGAAATTGAGGAAATATTGTTATATAGGGTTTGGTGAGGCGGAGTCAGAGGCCAATCATTATGGAATTAATTGAGGCGCTGAAAGGGCACGCCAAAATTGATTCTGCAGGGAGAATCAGGGTGGCCGGAAAGGAAAGGTAAGAGGCCACCAACATTTGCCTATGTCATGTATATTAGTCTTCTTGTATTTTTTCCATCAAAATATTAACTATAATAATAATGGAGTTGCACTATCCAAGTATGTCGGGAGAAAGTAAAATATATGCAGATGTTATTATTATTTTATAGAGATAAAAAGATTAATTATGCTAGTTTCTCGTCTCAAATATATCAAACTCAAAAATCAAAAGATATTAGATATAAAAAAATCGACTAAAGTGGAAAGCCAGTAATTTTCTATGGAATTCCACAAGTAGGGTTTGAGGAGGGTAAAATATAAGCAGATGTTACAATTACGTAGAAAGGTTGTTTCCGAAAGATCTCCGTATCAAAAATATCAAACTCCAAAAATAAAAGATGCTAGATATAAAAAAAATAATTAATTAAAGTGAAAAATCAATAATTTTTCATCAAAATATTAATTTGAATATTTAGTTTTACTTAAATTCATGAACATAAATTTTAAAAGAAACTATAACTAAATACTTTTATTTATGTAATAACTAAAAGTACTTTTTTGCACCATGTTAACAGGGCAAGACGAAGAAACAAATTTGGATGAAAGAAATAAATACCATTACCTATAAAATTAAAGGGGTATTCTAATTTTAATAAACAAAGTTATTTAATATTTATTATTAATATGCGATGATAGATATTTTGTGAAATTAATCAAATAAATATGCATAAAAACTTTTTCAAAAAATCACATTCTTTAAAATAAAAAAAAAATGAAAGTGAAAATCTTTGATAGCCTCTGTCCACATTTACTACAAAAATAAAATTAAAGGCAAATATCCTCGATGTATTCTTCATTATCCTTATTTACTATAATAACTTCTCATTTCATTTACTACACAGCACTATTTTGTTAATGTGGTCTATTTATTTATATTATTTGCTGAACTTAAATTCATGTCTCATACATTAATGGTAATTTAATAATTTGAATTTTGGATCTCATAATATTTGTTTGTGATTCAATCTCATTTGATTAGTCTATCAATAATTTATATTTTGCCTTAACTCATCTCAGATCTATCATAACCTTGAAATCTATATATTTCTAGCTTACTATAAGATAATTGATTAAGGATTTAAATTAATGCGTCTTTATTAAATCATCCTAACAAAGCATTATTTCAAACTTATCTCGACTTATAACTTATCATCATTCCATTATATTAACGTTCGATTTATTTTAATTAGAGAAAAATAAATATATTATTTAAAGATTATCTTTATGCTATATTAAAAGTGTGAAGGTTCTTAACAATGTTGTTTGAATTTTTTACCCTTCATTAAAAGGCTTCTCTTTAGACAAAATCGTTTTTTCACTTTTTTTAGAATTATTATTTTAATAATATTAAATATAAATAAAAATTAAATAAAAAATAATTCCTACACAAAGTTCTCCTAATTTCACCAAAAATCTTAATTATATATAAAAGGTTTTGTCCTAAATTTAATAAGATACTATTTTCTTTCCTTTTTAATTTATGATTTCTCTACTTCTATAAAAACACTTCAATTTCAATTTTTTATTTATTCACTCCCTTCATCAATTTGTTCTCTTTATTTCATATTCTTTTCTCTTTATTTTCACTTTTTGAATTTAAAGAAAATAATATTAATTGTTATGACAGCTTAACTTATTTCATTCGAATTATATTATGACCCCCGTTTAGTTAATTTAGTCTAATAAATTGTCGTTATTTAACATTTTCAATTATTTTATTTTTGACATCTTCATCTATTCACAAGTTTCATCTATTCACATTAGTTAAGTAATATCTCAAGTAAGATAATACTTCTTCATTTTATAATTTTTTTATGTTATAAATTCATATATTATTCTTATTAATTTTTTTTTCAACAATTTTTTTTAGACAATTTTGCGATGGATTCTGAGAAGGACTTATCAATGAAGTTGTAACAATTAATACCTTTAAAAAATACTATTTTTACTGAATAATAAAAATCTTACTTATTAAAAATAAATCAATAAAATAATATAAAAAAGACACCAATAAATGCACTCGAAAGACTTTAACATTTGTTAATGAAGAGGTAATAGGCTTTTCTTTTTTATTTTTTAACATTACATATATATTGTAGTCATTAACGTTTAGTTTTTTAACAGGGGCATAAAAGTGAGTGCTACACTTTTTAACAATCATGTTGTAAAGTGAAACGAAAAATTGTAATAAGACAAAGTTTATTACATTATAAATGGGCACATTAAATTTGTTAATCCAAACTCTCTATCGGTAAACAAAAAGATTGAAAGTAGATTCATCGATAACACTATAGTTCAGGATTGCGGCAGTCAGTTTTCTACTGTCTCTTTTTCAAACAATTTTATTTCATTTGAAGATACAACATTACGTATCGAGGAAAAATACTTAGGTAAGTCTTTCAGATTTTATCAATTATTTAACATAAAAATAATATGTTCTTCTCACTTAACAATTTTTTCGTATTCTTCTTTCTAGATATACTTGAAATATTTGAAAGTTCAAAGATCTTCATTGGAGAAAAAGCAAAAAGAAGAGAGATCGTACTTATGAACAAGAAGTAAGTTAAATTTATTTTTAAAAAATTATTATGAAAACTGCAAATAATC
>JAOTQJ010000096.1:22207398-22219409 GCA_025642045.1 Solanum sejunctum | reverse complement strand
TCAACAGTAAACAACATGACATAATTCAAACTTCAAAATCTAAGAGCTACACCAAATTATTATAGCTATGCAAGATGCGATATTCATGTTGGAACAATAACAAGAGTATTTCGTTGACTAAATTTCATGTTAGAGTGGCTCATTAGATGAGAAACATGATAGAGTAACGACTCGAAATCTTTAAAACCTCAACACTAATCCAGACTATTCCTCTCTTAATCCCTGGGAACTTACGGAAGATGCAAACTAACACAAATTTAAGTAAATCCAAGTTCAAAAAGTTGACAGGGAACTTGCATCACATCAAATTAGCTAGGCAACATCAAACTTCCTTTAAAGCTTTCTCGGTGGGAATTTAAAATTTAGAAATTAATCAATTAGATTGTAATTTTAGCCAATTAAAAATAATCAAATTGAATTTGATTGACTAATTTGACTACATGATGAATTATACGAATTAATCAAAGAGTTTTTAGTGTTATCAACCTAAAATAATTAAGAATAATAACTCCTGAAATAAAAAAAATAAAATTATTTTGAGAAAATATTTTTTTAGCAATTTCGAAAGCTAATTACTTCAAATTGTTAAAAACTAAAAACTCAATGATTGATTTGTACCGTAGAGGGTAAAAATTGGGTGTCAACATGTGATACTGATAGATTTTTCTATATGTTTTAAAATTTTTAAGTTGTTAATTATTGCCATTTAAAGTACATTTTATGTTAAATTTAAATAATTTATGTTACTTATTTCGTGACACATAAAAGTTTGAGAGTCAATCACAATTTTATTTATTTGTAAAACATTTTAAATTATTCCTTTTTAATACAAATATAATCATTGAAATATATTAAAATAGTTATTTAATTTTATTTTCAGTTTAAAAAGAAAGACTTAGTTTATGATTTTGTATTTGTCCTATCATAATTCTAATAGTTGCATGATTTAAAATAATTGATAAGTGTGATAACTGATATGGTAAAATCACAGTTAAAACAATTAAAAAATAGTTTATTAGAGATAATAATGTAAAATCATAATTGAATCAACTGATCAGGAAATATAATCAAGCACTTGAAGCAATACACATTAATAACCAATTGCTATAAAAAAGATTAAATTAAAAAGCCATGAAATACTTTTATGCGGACAACTCAAGCAATATGTTGATGAAGAATTATTTGTTTTCACATTTCTTATATATGATAATATAATATTTATGTTTATGTTAAAAAAATACCTTTAATGTGTGTTGACATTGCCAGATCTGAATGTTTTTCTTTTCTAACAAAATTTAAAGACCTTAAATACAAAAAACAAAAAACAATAAAAAAACAAAAAAAGGTTTTGCAATGTAAGTGACACCTCTCTTGATAATTTAATTTGTCTGAAAACCTTAAATATAAAAAAACAAAAAACAAAAAAAACAAAAAAAAAAAACCTTTGCAATGTAAATGAAACCTTTCTTAATAATTTAATTTGTCCGAAATTGTGTCCCGTCATACTTCATTTAGTTAAGGTTTCTTTACTGACTTTTTACATAAATAAATGTGTATTATATATATATATATATATTTTTTAAAAAAAGATCTTCAATATTCCTTTCTTTTAAAAGAAAATTATAACTTCAAAGAATGCATTTGGTTCTTCGAAATTTCTTTTAACTTAGCAACTAATGTTTGTATTAGTTTGTTTGTCACGGTCAAGTAGAATAAAAGTATGAATTTTGTGATCATAAATTAAATATATGTATTAAAATATTTTTAATTTTATGTTTTATGAATGATTTGAAGATACGAATACTAAGTAAACTATTGTATTTTTCTCTCACTTTTGTGGCTATTTTTTTCTTAACTAACACTTGAAGACAAATATACTAATTATAACAAGATGTAATTTCATAATACAATTGAATGATACAAAATAATAACACATATAATTCAAAATTTAAAAGTTGATGATGATTAATTTTCTTATAAAAATTGAAAATAACATTTTAAAAAAAATAGCTATGATGCTCAAAGTTGACTACGACAATTTTTTTAAAAAAATATATCTCAGCTCTTTTTACAGAAAAAAGCTTATAGTAATATACAAATTATCTTAGATCAAGAAAGCTAAATAATACACTTTGATAATTGGTATTCTATGAAGTCCATTAGATTGGCCAATAAAGTGACAAAAATAGAATTTAAAATCATCCAAAAAAGCTAGTTGCAGATCCGTGGAGCCTTTTTGTCCTACTCAAAAAAAAAGAAAAGAAAAAAGATTATGCTTAAAATAGATCACACCAAAAAGTAGTTTTGAAATACAAAAATATGAAAAAGTTTAATATTGAAGATGATCAGCTTATTATGAATTAACGATAAGAACTCTTCAATGCAATAAGTGGGGTATTTCTTTTAGTACATTAGAAATAAATAAATATTTAGAACATATGTAAAATTTGATATTTTTATTAAAGATATTATAATAATTAATATTCAAATTCGAGAGTTCGCATTATCTACTCAGACATCTTAACTAAAATTTGTACCTATTGAACACTAAATTACTCAAAAGAAAAAGGATCAAAAATACCCTTCAAGTTTGGAATATTGTTTTATTTAATCCTCATCATTAAAATAAATTTATTTATATCCCGCCGTTAACAAACTCACTAAATTTACCCCTAGTTTGGACGGATTGCCCCAAATTATATTCATTGAACCACTTTTTTAAATATCCAGCCCGACCCGTCCTAAAATAATCCCAGTTTAATCAACTCAATTTCTAAAATTAATCATTTCTCAAAATTCTAAATTACAATCATTTTTTTTCAAATCCAACAATATTCATAATCATTCGAGAATGTGCAGAGCTGAAAATTATACTAACATTAACACAAGACTTGAGAGAAGAAATTCAGGCAACTGATCTTCAATTTTTCATTCTTTTTCTTTAAAAAAATAATAATTAACCATATATTTATCACTGTAAGCTACTAAGATATAAAAGCAATCATATGAATCAAGTTTATAAGAATTCATTCTATTTGTGGAGTCGAAATGTAAGAAAATCATTATTATTTTCTTCTTCTTGTTCTTTTTTTTTCTTCATCATCATCTGTGAATCTCTTGAAAAGAATATATAATCGCTGTTGAAATACAGATCTAGAATTGAAAATTGAGCCTTAAATCTGTGTAAAATGGGGGTAAAGAGAAGAAGACAACGATGACGCCATGGCTGCAAGGATCGCCTGCGATGGATTTTTTGTCAACGATGACGCCATGACAACGATTTTCTTGTCAACGATTTGCGATGGATCGCCAGTGAGGAGAGGAGAGGGAGATGACGGAGATCTGGTGGTAGAAAATAATCGTTTGTTGGCTATCTCCTGTCGGAGAGAAAGGCCGAAAGAGAGAGGGTTGTCACGGGTAAAGGGCACGCTGGAGTTTTTCGACTACTAATTGCCGGATTTGAGTGAGAAATGGAGAAGAACAGAGGAAGATAGCAAGATAAGGGGTTGCCGATTTGCTCTTGCATTTCCAATGAGATTTCGCCGATAGTGATAGTGAAGGCGGTTGATGGTAGAAGAAAGGAGAAAGGTGAGAATGACAAGGGTTTGAGTATTTTGGTGTAAAAGAATTAGGAAATAAAAATAGAGATTTAATTTAAAAATAAAAGAATTGAGTTAGGGTTAAATTGGGTATTACTTTAGGACAGGTCGAGTTTAGGTTGGGTATTTAAAAAATAGGTTAAATGAATATAATTTGAGGCAATCTGTCCAAATTAAGGATAAATTTGATGAGTTTGTTAATGGAAGGAATATAAATAAATTTATTTTAACGACAAAATTACGTAAAATAATATTCCAATCTTAAGAGTATTTTTGACCCTTTTCTCTTATTCAAAACGTATGTCTATTAAACACAAAATGATGCTGTGGTAAAATAAGTGTATCTCACTGCTATTGGGTGCGTGAATAGCTTTTGATTTTATTTTTTATTTATGTTTAGATAAGCTTGTAACTATTTTTTAACACTTGGCATGCACTAATTAAATAACTTTTTAAAAAATAAAATTAGTTCCACATTGGTCTCTTAATTCATAAAAGAAACAACGTTACCCCACGCCACACCCATATATCAGTCGTTTTCTTCTTTAACCCACCATTTAAAGATTTTAGTATTCTCGGCCTTTTGTTTTGGTTCTTCTTTTTTCTCATTTTTTGTTTTAAAAAAACTTAAATAAGATAAAATTGAATCTGCTAATTTGATTTGCAAGAAGTAGAAGAAATCCATACATTGAAGCTAAAGAGATTGACAGGTATTTGTCCATCTCTATTTTTTATCACTCCAATCGAGTAAACATCACTACTCATTAATTTTTTTAAAAACAATATAAAAGAGATCAATATACTTTCTACTGATTTTTCTTTATCGTCTATTTTAAAATAAATTATTAACATGAATTTATTTTCATAAACATTTCAATGATAAGCAAAAAGATAGTGAATAACGGGCGACAGGAGGACAAAAAAGCAAAGAATTAGGTGAATGGATTTGGGCGAGGTTGTTTGGGGAGAGGGGGTGAGATTTGTTTTTTAACTAACTTTTTGGTTTATTAAAGGCTGAAAAGTAATGTTTCATTTTTAAAAATTGAAAACTTATATTAATTGTTAGATTGGGTCCATATGTGCAATGTGGCGTAATTTTATTTGTAACTTTTTAAGACTTAAATATATGCACAATATTTTTTAATTTTTTTTACATGATTTGCGAGTTATTGCATAGAAATAGAGATTTACTTGATGCACACCTAAAAGAAAGATAGCAATTGCAGGCACAAATATGTAATATGTCTAGTGGATTAAAAGAACTTCAATTTATTGATATTGTTAGAATTTTATAGCAAAATGTTTTTTCTCTTTTTCTCTCGCCTCTCTCATCTTTCTTTTGTCCTTTCTCTCTCGCCTCTCACCTATCTCTCTCCGAGATGTTGCTCGTTTCTCTCTTAGATCTTCTAATCTTAGTCAACACTTAGATCATAATTAAGCAAGTTATAACTAAAAATCTCTAATATAGTCTAAACTATAATCATTTTAAATTTTTTTTTCTTATCAATAACTCGTAATTAGTAAATTTATCAAAAGCTTCTTTTGTGCCCTTTACTAGATAATCTGTGCTCTTGCATGGACTTATGTGTAATATCAATATATTTTTTTTAAAAAAGGTTCATTATCGAGAATCATACTTGTTTAATTTATTTAGTAGAATTATTACTAAAAATGGTGTAATGCAATCACGCTAATAAAATGTTGACGGTATAACAACACTTCCTACATTTGTTTGAGCAATGAAGTTATGTAAATTCAACAATTTTAAATTTGCAATTAAATATACATTAATTTAAACTATTAATTCTATAACTACTTCTTTTAATTAGAAATATATTTTAATAGCTAAAGATTTTTTATCATTATCAGATATTTTGAAAATAAATTTTTTTTATTATGATTAAATGAATAAACAAACAAACAAAAAATTCTCCGTTTCAAAAGGAATAACCTATTGGGATATGAATAGAATATAACGAAATAGACCCCTTCGAGATTCCCTCTTAAATGAGGCATGTAAGGGAAAGAAGAAATTTCGAAAGTTATGAAGAAAGCTTCAAGTTCTTATTGGTCATGGGTTGGGAACGAGAATTGAACTCTATAATATTGAATCTCTTGTTATTCCTTAGTAACTCAACGGTAGAGTCATCAATTATTAACTGCTTGATCGTAGATTCAATCCTACTCAGAGAAATTTGATTAATTCTAACTCTTTTTTTTAAATTTTTTTTAAAAAATGATCCTTTTTTTTTTGGTAACAACTTAAATGATCCATGTCTTTTTTTAGTAAAAACTTAAATTTTATCTTCATATATGTTATATTTAACATCATAAATTAATGAATATTTTGATATATTTAAAATAAAATTAATTTTTGACGACATGATTTTTGTTCTAAGGAAGGGAGTAATCCAATTGAATAATCAATAGTTTGGCTGAATTTGATAGGATGGTATGCATATATATATATAAAGTAGAACAGCACATGTGTTTGTCTGTGCATCAAGTAGTTGGCCTCAGCAAATATTCGCTGACAGTCTGTCTCATCTTCGTGGATCCCGCTTTCCTCTCCCTATACACTCTCTCTCGTAGTTTCTGATTCCATTACCTCCTCTCTCTTTTTTCCGGCCGACCGGCGATCGGTCAAACCTCGTTGTTTGACCATGGCTTCCGTGATCGAATCTGCTTGGACGGTAAGACTTCTCTTCTTCTTTCGATGTTTGTTAGCCCTAAATTGGATTGTCTCTGCTTTAAGCTTAACAGCATTTTGAGATTGGCGCTTTTAGTTTGTGGATCTACCTGATTCGCATACCTTGAGATTAGTTGAGAGTCTGTATGTTTGTGCATGCGGATTTGTATTAGTTTGCTGCATGAATGACGCTACATTTGCACATCATTGTTTCTTCGATGGTTTTTTTTTTCTATGCTGAGATTTGAACTTGAGACCTTATAGTTTTCAAACTAGTTTTTTAATCACTAGGTCATATTTTTTAGGCATCTTCTCACATATAATCAATAAATAGCTTTGGCTATGATTTATAAGTTCAATCCTCCTGCATGATTTGGTTTCTGTTGTAAGATGAAAGCTCCTCTGTATTTCCTTTTTTTTTTAAAAAAAAAAATTAGATAGATTAAGGTTTACATATCTACCGAAGTTGATTGTTGAGATTTTGTGACTACAGGGATTTCTGGAGTTAACTGATATTTTGTTGTTTAGTAGTCATTGTCCTATCCTCTCTCTTTGTCAGATAGCTAGTCTTTCCTCACAAGTATTAATTAATTGCAATAGACAGTACAACTTTATGGAGAAAGTTAGCGAGGAGTTTTTTGGAATAGGAAGCCCTAAGGACACATGCTGGATTTGTAACAGACTAACTGTCACAATAAATAGCTGAACAGTGTGCAGTGCCATTAGAAAGCTGAGTACTCTAAAGCACACAGAGGATATGTGTCAGTAAACATAGGTGGGAAGGGACCATAACCGATAAATAAGACCAAGTGAGCTACTACTTGGAAGCCAAGTTGGAGCTCAAAATGTGACCATTTGTCGCTTTATAGTTGTAATAGGTTTGTAAATTCGCTGAACTGGGATCAAACACAGCTGGAGTGCTGTAATTCTGTTGTTTGAAAATTGTGGAAATCAGAGCTATATTGGTCATAACAGCATGAAGTAGTAGGTTGTTCATCCCCCTGGATGAGTGTTAGGTTAGTTAGAATATAGCTATCATTTGTGTTCATGGAGTTTAGTAATTTACCAAGAAGGTTTTGGGGTGAATTGGCCAAGCATGACAGTTTTGAAGGTTGGAGACGCACAATTGAATTTTCATTTGACCATTGTCCTGGACATATCCCACTTATTGAAGAATTCCCAAACTTCTTCTGGTTTGCGTTAAGGATGCTGTGAAATGATTGGGAGCTTGACAAGACTCAAGCTAAGGCTACAGCTTAGAACTAGAATTTAGGAGGATGTGGTTGCGAGATTGACAACATAAATTGAATCCTAAACGGTGAAATGGCTTCCAATCTGATGTTCAAAAGCTTATTCTCTAGCTTGAAAGCGTACGATCTACGGAACATGGATTTCATGTCTTACTATCAAATTCTTACAACCAATAAAGAATTGGAAAGAAGGTTCCCTGGATTTCTGGAAGGCCATTTACAGAAATATAGCTCCAGTGAAGGTCTCTTTCCTGAATGCACAGGGAAAGCACTATATGAAACAACTATGGTCAATACAACATTAAAGGAAGACCTTGTTTAACAAAATTTTCATGCATAGGAATTCATGAAGATTCAGTTACCCACCTGCTGATGCATTCACTGAAATAGAAGAAAATGGACCATGCTCCAGGTTCTCTGTGGAACAATTTGGGTTGTACAGTGCATAGTGGTTGAGTGCTCCAGGTGTTTTGATGCCTTATCAACTTTTTTGGGGGGATTACCTAGAATTTGCCGGGTATTTGGCCATGTTCGAAACACGGGGCAGTATGGGTCCACCCTTGACCCTGCTCCCACTTGTATACCAGGCTCTAGTCAGTGCCAGAGTTCAGTGACATGCACTGCAGTTATTTAACATACATGTTGTGCGCCATTATCACTTAACAAACGCCTTGGATTATGGGTGGATTGTTTGGGAGGGGAGATGGTTGCACTCACAAGGACCACTTCTCGCTGTAATGTTTGATTCTAACACATCCTGACATAAAATACATGAAGTTTAACATTTGTTTTTTTTTTAGTTTTCAATAAGTATAAATTTTACCTGCAGCTTCTGCTTCCATATTTGCTTGTTATGTAGTGCTGAACTCAATAAGAAATGCCATAGTCAATTTTGCAGTTTGATGTTGTTCTTTTTCCAACCAAATGGTATTCATTTGTCTGTATTGCATCATTATGAGTAGTTACGAAGTGATAAATGTCTAAGCCTCTTGTTTTTCTTCTTGATGTTTCAGTATCTGATTACAAATTTCAGTGACTTTCAATTGGCTTGTCTTGGAAGTTTCTTCTTACATGAAAGTGTCTTCTTCTTGTCTGGGCTTCCTTTCATTCTTCTTGAGAGGGCTGGATGGTTGAGCAAATACAAAATTCAGGTATCACCTTTTTACTCTATTAATCATTAAATGAAGTACAAGGATTTATCATCTGTCTTCATTATACGTTCTCAAACTGTCAGTGTCAATTATGTGCTGTCTGCACAAAAGAACAACCAAAACATACCTAGTGAAATCCCACAAAGTAGGGTCTGGGGAGGTTAGGGTGTATGTAAATTTTACAACTACCTTGTGGAGATAGACAGTTTGGTTCCGAAAGACCCTCAGCTCAAAGGTATCTATCCCAGTCAAAAAATGAAAACAATAGATATATAATAACGACTAAAACAAAGAGCAATGTCGATTCTACAAGAAAAAAATAGTACGAGTAGCAAAATAATCGAAGAATAGTACCAACACAACCATAATGGACTAATCCTTTGACAACCTAAAACCATCATAAGGTAAGACAACAATCTACCTCTACTAATCTTCTACCCTAATGCATGACGTCCATTCCTTTCTATCTAAGATCATGTCCTCAGTAAAACGAAGTTGCACCATATCATGTTTAATCACCTCTCCAAATACTTTTTCGGTGCACCCTGCCCCTCTGTGTAACCCCTAAACCCAACCTCTCACACCTCCTAATTGGGGTGTCGACAAAAAACAGTATGGTTTTTCTCTTAATATAATCCATTTAGCTCTTTAGTTCAACTGTTTTCTTCTGCCCACTGGGTATGTTGTCGTCGTTTATTCTATTAAAATGCTTTGAACAGGGCAGGTCTTAAATAAGAAGGAAATTTCTGTTAAATTGATTCATAAAGTGAAACACATTTTGCATGTTCATGCATCATGATGTGTCTAACATAAAGAGACTGTCCTTTTTCATGCAATGGCCAAGTGGATAGCGGCATAACACATCAGAAATGAGATTATTGGTTTTACCTAGACATTTGCTACTTCCTATATGTTGTATGGCAAGGATTTTTTTTCATCCGTTTTTGTTATTCTTCCTGGATCCTGCATAAAAAATTATGAAGCACTTCAGATTTTGCATCAACAATCAAATTTAGAGTATCTGATGAATAACTTAAAACTTCATTTTGAAAGCAAATGATTTTGACAAAAATTCAAATTCTTCCTAAACCTGATTTTTTTAACATTCGGCTTTCTTTTATATTTATAACCTGGTTTTTTCCCTTGAAAGCTGATAGTTAATATGTCCTCTTCAGATGGATTTTTAACCTTGTCTTACTGAATTTCAATATCAAAATTCCTGACCTCTCATTTTTTGCAGACAAAAAATAATAGCCCTGCAGCTCAGGAGAAATGTATCACTCGCCTGTTGCTGTATCATTTTTGTGTTAATCTCCCACTTATGATGGCATCCTATCCAGTCTTTAAATTAATGGGGATGCGAAATACTCTACCGTTGCCATCCTGGTACTTTCAGGTTCTTTGTATACTAAAGTTTAGCAGTGACTTACATGTATATGATTATCTTAAATTTTGATGGTAGTGATAGATTCATACTATTTTGTTAGCTGCAAAAATATTTTCTTTTGTCTTCTAATCTTTTTCCTTATTCTATTTGTTTTTGTTGGGGTTGGCATGGGGCATTAAAGGTGTTGTTTGGTTGTTTATTGTTGTCTTGGGAGTGAATTGCAAATATTTTGCTTCTGCAGGAAAGTGATCTCAACTCAAGTATTCTTCTACTTTATCCTGGAGGATTTTGTTTTCTATTGGGGACACAGGATTTTACATACTAAATGGCTCTACAAGCATGTCCACAGTGTCCATCATGAGTCGGTGAAGAGTATTTAGTTTTCTAATCAATATTTCATTTCTTTTTTTTTTCTGGTCCATTCATTCACATCCGGTGCTTGTTTGTTATATCAACAGGTATGCAACACCATTTGGGTTGACCTCTGAATATGCTCACCCTGCTGAAATTCTTTTTCTTGGATTTGCTACAATAGTGGGTCCAGCCATCACTGGGCCCCATTTGATAACATTATGGTTATGGATGGTACTTAGAGTCCTTGAGACAGTTGAGGCACATTGTGGTTATCATTTCCCCTGGAGCCTCTCAAACTTCTTGCCATTATATGGGGGGTCTGTATTACTCTTGGAAAATCTGTTAGCATATTTGTCTAAATTTTCCATATCAACTTTATGTCTGAAACTGCTGCGTTTTTTTCCCTAGGGCTGATTTTCATGACTATCATCATCGACTGCTCTATACAAAGTCTGGAAATTATTCTTCAACATTTGTTTACATGGACTGGTAATTCTCTACTATAAACTAACAATGATGAAGTCAATTTCGTATTTGAAATGGTACTAAATGCTGAAGATTATTTTGTGTGGGTGTTGATTATATGGGCAAAAAAAAAGATCAAATTTCTGTGTTTTACCATATTCAATAACATTTACCTCATTTTGGGGGTTGATCCTTGCTGTCACACATCCACTCTGGAAAAAGAAATAAAGAACAAAAGTACATTGAAAACGGAAGGATAGCAGAATATGGTGAAGGTCTGAATTTTCTGAGGGTTGGTTCTCCTTTCTCACAAGCTCCACATAATGCTGTTCCATATGGAGCAAGCGCTTTACGAAAAGGGCATGATTGTTTCTGAAGTAGCAGTCATACAGTCTCTGTGAGCAAAGCAATGCCTCAAATTTGATTGGCCCTTCGACATTTCATTTTTCTAAAGTTCTAAAATGAGAATTTTCAAATTGGAATTAGATAAGCAAATATTACTTTGGGTTCATAACTATGTAAAACCAAAAAAATCAAAGAGTTTACCATTGAAACAAGTCAGGAGCCTTTGTATTTATGTAGATATATGGATCTGTGAAGACGTAAATCTTCTGTGCCCATAAGCAAAGCTGTTGTAACTGCAAATAAAATGGCTGAGCTGTGCCTCTGGAAATGTAGTAGTCAGGCTCGGCAGTTGTGATGCAGCACTTGATTACCTTGTGTATTTGCAGAAAAATGAAAACCTGCTATACAATTTCAATTTGTTGAATACAAAAGAGAGAATACTGTTGACAAAAATGGTGTCTTACCAGGCTAACAAAAGAGCCCCGTAGAGCCACTAAATTCTGTTAGGAGTTGGATTGAATATAACACATTTCTGATGCCTTGAGCATGAAGACATTGGAAGTTTAGGACATCGTTCTCCATACTCTTTTTTTCATTATGAGCTGCTAATGCTTACATGTTCGTGTAACAAATGTTGATGGCTAATCTCAATCTTGTTGCTGTACCTGAACTTTTTGGAAGCTTTCATTTTTTATTTCATTGCCGGATTGAATAAAAAGTATTTGAGGTATCATGTTATGTGTAAAAGATTTGATGGATCTCTTTCTTTTG
>JAOTQJ010000096.1:22189677-22207298 GCA_025642045.1 Solanum sejunctum | reverse complement strand
AGAAAAATGAAAACCTGCTATACAATTTCAATTTGTTGAATACAAAAGAGAGAATACTGTTGACAAAAATGGTGTCTCACCAGGCTAACAAAAGAGCCCCGTAGAGCCACTAAGTTCTGTTAGGAGTTGGATTGAATATAACACATTTCTGATGCCTTGAGCATTAAGACATTGGAAGTTTAGGAGCTGCTAATGCTTCCATGTTCGTGTAACAAATGTTGATGGCTAATCTCAATCTTGGTGCTGTACCTGAACTTTTTGGAAGCTTTCATTTTTTGTTTCATTGCCGGATTGAATAAAAAGTATTTGAGGTATCATGTTATGTGTAAAAGATTTGATGGATCTCTTTCTTTTGTTAGGTTGTTTGGTACTGACAAGGGTTACAGAAGATTGAAGGTCCTGAAGAGTGATACATGTGAAGCTGAGGAGAAAAAATTGTAGAGATGTGGAAGGGTAAGTTTTGGTTGGGGTGGCTTTGCAAAAGACAAGCTTCCGTACAATAGCATATAGGTGAAGGTTTCTGTTGATACCTCAATCTTTATGTGCTTGTGTTCGATTGTAAGTTTGACATGAACATCTTGTATTCTGTAGTATGATCTTAGAATTTAGAAGCATGTCTTGAAGAATTTTCTCCTTGCAACTGTGCCTGTCTTTCTTGTCCCTTTACATTATTCAAGATCCATTCTTTACCATGTTTGAGTTGTTCCTTCTCATTGAGGGGGGACCTATTTTATTGAAACCAACTTAATCTGAATTTTTTTTATCTCAAATACAATGCGTGGAATCAGTTAATAGACTGATTCTTGGAGTTGTCAAAACAATCTGTTTATCTCCGTAGAAAAAGTTACTAGTCATTTTATATCTTCCCTGTATCTACTTTTCTGAAGTTTTCATCTTTGCTGCATTTGAAACTGGTAGAGCTGAGGAAAAAATTACATGTAATTCCTGCTTTCCTAGTTAATTTGGAAATCTGAAGCTCCAACTTCCATTCATTATGGTTTGGTTCGCTTGTCCTGCAACCCATTTTATCTGTGTGTAAAATTATTGATCGTTAACAAAAAAAACTGTAGAAGTTTTCATATGAAGAATATAGATCATAGGGATTGGCAAATACGGGAAAATATGATTCTATAGCCTTCATTAGATTTTTTCTAACAATTCCTTAATTTTACATATAAGAGATTTGAATAAATGATTTTTTTCTATTTCAATTTGTAAGTGATGATCAGAGATCAAAGCTGGTATGTACATTCACCAACTGGTCTCTCACGGCAACTACAAAAGCAAATATCACATGGTACGTACAAAATGATTATTGCCATTATTAGAGTTTACACGCATCCAACTTACTTTACTTGCCAACTCAAAATATGTTGTATTGGGTCATAAGATTGACTAGGGAAGAGCCAAAAAATGAGTTGTGTGAGTAATTGTAACAATCCAAGCTACGTGTAATGCATGAGTGAGGGCGTGTAGCCCAAAAATAACATCACTATCGAAGACCTAAAGAAAGAAGAATTTTTAATATTCTTGAGACTTGAGATATCATAAAGAATGTGTAAGCTACTGCCAAATGTAGGAGACCAAAGTTGATGAGAGAGACTTGGTCAGGAAAGTTGTTCTTTTGGGACACCAAATTTTGAACTTTATTTCGGTGTTATCTATAAAATTGACTCTATAGATTCGGAAATGACAATGATAAGACATACGCCTTACTTACAATTTTTTCTCAAGTTCTACGACCTTACTCATTACTCCTCTGTTTAAAAAAAATAATTTAATTTTATTTGAATAAAATTTGAAAAAATAAAGATAATTTTTCAATTTTATAATTCAAAGTTAAACTTAAGTCAAATACATCAAAATGTGTTTTAATCTGATGTTAAACATATTAAATAGAAAGTTATGTTAAATTATTATCAAAATTAAAAAAATAGTACTGAAATATTATTAGGTCCATGATTATTCAAGTTTAAAAGAAGAATTAACTAATATAAAGCTCATGGAAAGTTCAAATATGTTTTGACTATTAATTCAATTCATAATCATCACTCGATTTGAGTTACGTAGTTGATTTCAACTCCATCCAAAGAATTATAAGTTTCAATCAAACTTTTATCTCATCATTAGAATGTGAGCTTGGAGAAGAACAACTTTTACAACCATAATTAACAGAAATTTACAGAGCTTACTAAATACTAATGAAAAACTTTTGTTCTTTGGAAACTAATTTTTTTTTTCTTGCATTTGTAAACTAGATATTATAATCTTAATTTGTACATATTAAGATCACTTGGCTAATTGATCCGTCTACTTTCCACATTTAAGCAAAGTGCAGCACAAAGCTAACAAAACCAAAGGAGAACCCTTTTTCCCCAATCCCCTTCATTTTCTTCCAATTTCAACAGTCTTAACAACAAATTAAAAAACTGAAAACCACCTTAACACCTCCCTAAATAACCACACTAAAATGTTAAAACATAAAAGGAGGGAAAAAAAAAGAGACTTGGATGTTCTACGTGTAGTTCTTCAGATCAACCACGACAACGCTGACGTTGTCGTAGCTCCGCCTCGCTAGGGCTAGTTTAGTCAAAAGCATAGACGCATCAGAGCAAGCCTGGTCGAAATTCAACCCGTCTCCATTGCCGGATCCATTTTCCGTCCCTGTATTCCCTTTCAGGCACATTCCGGCAACGCCACATGCAGTGTCGTTTGAGACTACGTCCCACAATCCGTCACTTGCCAGAATCAAACAGTCATCTTCCGCCGTTCGATCAGTTATCGTCACTTCCGGCTCGCATATCACGTACGGTTTCAAATAATTATCACCTGCACATTATCCACGTTCAATTTAGTTATCAAAGCAACACATACACAGATCTGTACATATATGAACTCTTATACAGTACTAGCTAACTATTTATATTGCTATATGAATAAAGGTAAGAATAATTGAAATAAGTATTGGAAACATTCGGTAAATTATTCGTTTCATAGTTGAAATATTGAATGCCTGAAGAACACGCTTCCCCAAAGATTTTCAAAATGTATTTCACTCATATTATAAGATCGGAGTGTATTTAATTTCATATAGTCCAGTAAAAGAATGTTTCTAACACTGTCAATAAATTTGAGGAGGAATCTAACAATTTACGCTTAAATCAGTGCTGCTCTCAAAATAATTTTCAGTGACGGAGATGGCTCAAATTCGGAGATTTGAATTTGGCTAGGGAAAGGGAAAATGGGGAGGGTATTGGAAGGTGAAATCAACATCAGATAGTTGAACAGTTGACCAACCGAACTAGTAAGATTTCCCGACGATTGAATTTTAGTTGTGACATTCTGCATTCTTTTCAAAATCCTGAATCTGTGTACGAAGAAGTTCAAGTTAATTTCACTTACCAATGGCTCTTGACATGGCCAAAACGCCTGAAACGCGAGGGCCATCCCAGTAGATTACTCTGCCACCAGCTTCCTGGATCCGGTTAAGTTCATCTGGTCGATCCGGCTGCAACATATAACCATAAACAATTAGTTGAGAGAAATAGATCCAAACAACAATTTTATTGTGTGTGTGTAGAAGGATTTACTTTTTGATCGTTAGAAAGAGGAATAGCTTTGCCATTTCGGCAAAGAACAGCTCTGGAATCACCACAATTCGCGACAATAATCTTGTCCGGCGTTACAACTGCGACTACCGCAGTTGAACCAACGGCGTCACATTCCGGTGTATGAAGTTCGCACCGGCATGTGGCCCCGATTACACTCTTGTTCCATTCAATCACTTCTTTGTCCATACGACTGAAGCTTCGGTTCATTGAATGCTTCCACTCTTCATGGCTTCCATCTTTGTTCTCCAGCTCTTCCTTCACCAGCTCGTGTAACCGCTCTTTACACTTGGTCGCCACCTACAAAATCACAAAAATATATATCTACTGCCAATTAATAAGCTGCCGACAATTTCGTGTGAAAAATCATTGAGATTTATGCAACAAATAAATTTAGTAATCAAAATATGAAGATTGAATAGTTAAATTCAGATCCTGACTCTGCCGGATGGTAGTAACTATGCATGAATAACTTCAACATGGCATATGAGCAAACTTGCAAGCCATAAAATCGAGAAATTAGGCTGTAAACGTACATGAGAGCAGCCATGACCATCGTAAACGGCAAAGTAATGTAATTCTCCACTGTTTCGTTGTTCCATTTGGCAAAAGTTGGGATGAATTGCCACTGCATCTTCCATATCTCTCCTCCTTCCACAAACAGAGGCGAAGCCAAACTTTGGGCAAGCCACTGATTGAACAAGGAGAGTAGAATTAGAATTCAAATTACCCAAAAATGGAGCCAAAATAATAGTTGACGGTGACTCTTTAGTCTCTACTAATCTCAGTTTCTCTTCATCATCGTCGGTGCTACAACTTTCCACAGCGTTACTACAAATCCTCGAAACAGAACCGGAAAGAAGCTTTAATTTTGGACGCTTCATCCCGTTCTCTGCATCTTCCGGTGGAGTTACGCCGGCGATGACTTTAATCTTTCGAAGCTCCATTCTCTTCCTACTCACCGCCCGTGAACTTGACTCACACGGCGGCGATGAATCAGTTTCAGTTACAACTCCAAAGCAAACCTCTGCCATTCACACTTGTATAACAAGCAAGACAACTGAAGAGGCGTTCAATTTTTAAGTCCCCACCCAGAAAAATCCGGAGTTTATTAAACCATTTGCCCAGAAAAATGAAGTGCAGGAAACAATAGAGAAGAAAGAAGAGAGAAGAGAAACGTAGAAAATCAATGGCAGATACAATGAGGACCCCCATATAAAGGAAGTCACTTTCGGTGTTCATTTTGTGTGGCATTTTGCTATAGGATAAGAATTTATATATTTTTAGAAAATAAAGATTCATATTTCTCTGCAATTATATATTTTTTTAATTACTACATTTGTTATAGTAATTTCCTTTTTAGAAATCAAACCATATAAAATTTTGAGTAATATTCTTTATTATATTAAATCGAATTTATATAAAAGAGCTATTTTATGTTTCTTCCCACCATTTTTTTTAGTTTTCATGTACTAAAAATAAAATAATTATTAATTTGAATAATTAAAATAAAATTATTTTTTTTAATTTTTTCTTTAATATTATTTATTTTAGAATTAAGAGCTATATTTAAAATAAAAATATATATTAATCAAATACTTTCCCCTTTGGGATTTATTTGTCACATATTTGTTAAGTTGATTTTTATTTTTATTTGTCAGTTTTAACAAATCAAGATAAATTATTATTTTATAATATTTTAAATTTATTAATATTAAGTTAATATTTTTAAAAATCTAATAAATAAATATATTTGATATCCTATTAATTAATAGAAATAAAATACGTACACTATATATAATAATTCTTAATAAGTATATCAAATTAAAATGAAGAGGCTATTTTAGTTCTTATTTCATAAGCAATGCTCTAAATTATAATATGCTTCTGAACATAATTTTTAAAATAGAATTTTTTAAAAATAATATATTTATATTTATAAGATAATAATAAAATTTAGCAGTAATGAAAAGATATTTAATTGGTCATGATTAGGATTTTATAATTAAGCAGTGACGAGTTGAGTCGCGTGTTTGAATGCATTTGGTCCTAACCCAAAGAACTTGTGCCGCATGTTTCCCCTTACAATTACACCCGTCCTTTCCTATGTAACACGTATACAAATACAAGCAAAAAGCAAACACGAAAAATAGACTTTCTCCATCACACGTTACTCTATTTTCAAACAAAACAAATGTCTTGTCCCACTCAGTTGGTTAAAACACCTAACATCTCCTTAAATCATTCATTAAATCAAATTAAAATTAATTATCTATACCTATATAATAATACTCAAATGACAAGAGTTGTAGTAGAAAGATAGCTGTTGAGATATAAAATTTCACATTGATAGTTAATGAGATGGGTAATCTTCTTATAAAGTTTACGTAATCTTCCTCCGTTTAAACTAGTTTTTAGGGTGTGAATTACGCCTAATATTTTTTTCAATATGATATCAGAGCAGGATCCGTCTCACCCAATATTGGGTTCTCAAAAAATTGTTCACGCATCAGATGCTAAGCGCTGGACATAAATGGGAGGTGTTTAGACACAAAGTCTCATATTGGTGATTAATGAAATAAGTAGTCTCCTTATAAGGTTTAAGTAATCCTCTTGTTTTTAAGCTAGCTTTCGGAGTATGAGTTAGACCTAAGATTTTTTTCAATAGTAACTATTCATTTATTTTTAATAAAAAGTTTCAAATTTAAGTTCTATTAAATATAAAATTATTTTTATTAGGGAGCATTTTAACTCTTATGATTTTAGAGTACTTCTATATAGTGTTAATGTTAAATAATAGAATGTTTCATTCATTTTAAAAAGAATAATTTTTTTGTTTAGTCTATTTCATAAAAAATAATTTATTTTTTTAATAAAATTTTAATTTCAACTTTCTACATAATATATTTAAAATTAAAAAATTAAAAAATATTTTGATACATTTAATATAACTTTAATTTGATAATCATAAGATCAAAAAAATCTTTTTTATTTTTTTTTTAAATTTCATGTCAAGTCAAATTAAATTATTTTTTTAAATAAAAAATTATTTTTTCATCTATTTTTATTTATCTATTATATTATTTTAAAAATCATCTCTATTATTTATTATTTTTTAATTTTTATATCCAATCAAAAAGTTGTAAATAAAAATGAAGGAAGAAAATATTTTAAAAGGAACCAAAAGTAAGACACGTGTTTAGAGCATGTGTCGACGTTGACGAGTGGGACGAGGTGTCGCCAAAGCTCCTTTCGATATTCGCGCTCGCCAGATTTGAACACTTACCCTGCTCGAAACTTTTATTTCTTCATCCACACAATTGGTTTAAAATTTAAAATAATTCTTAGAAGATATTTATATGAAGGAGATTTATTTTATTAATAATTAAAAAAATTAATAATTTATTTTTAATTATAATAGAGTGATATATTGAGATATAAAATTTCACATTGGTAGTTAATGGGATGGGTGATCTCCTTATAAAACTTAGATAATTCTTCTCCCTTTGAGTTAGTTTTGGGGGTGTGAGTTAGGCCTAATTGTTCATCTAATATTGGGCCCCCGAAAAATTATCCATGCACCAGATGTTAAGCGCTGGGCTTGAGGGGGTGTTAAGACACAAAGTCCCACATTGGTGGTTAATGGGATGGGTGATCTCCCTGTAAGGTTTAGGCAATCATCCTCTCTTTGAACTAGCTTTTGGGTTGTGAATTAAGCCTAAAACCTTCTTCAACATCATGATATTTTTTAGGATGAATTAAAAAAAAAAAGAAAAGAATGTGTTCTCAAGTGCTTGTTATATATTTAAATTTATTATCTAAAGAAAATATCATCATTTTATTTAACCATATATATTTGTTTTAACAACTCGTATATTTAAAGAAGATAGTATATTTTAGATCGGGTGATGCTAAATTACCAAAAAAATTAACTACGCAGAGAATAAGTATAAGAGATCAAAATAATAGTAAGAACTAAAGCAATGGGATCTTTAATTCGCTTAGAGCTTAGTAATGAAGTTGCATGTTACACGTGAAGATGAGATCTCTTCCCTTTTTTAAATGACAGCATTTACGTGAAATGACCCTCTGATTTATTATGAGATACAATTACAGCATCATAATCATTGTATTAAACAGAAGAGGAAGGACAATTACGTGCTTATAATGTGATTAGATAAGCTAAGAATAGGACCAAGATTCAAATGGATCAATCTTATTGGGAGCATCTGCGACTGAAAATATTACCCCGAAAAAATTCAAAAGAAGAAGTCTAGGGCTGGTTCAAGAAGGAATTGCAAAGATAGGTATTATTTTTAACTCCTAATAAAGTTTAGTATTGTGTTCTCAATCAACAACAACGTTGTCTTCTTCTTCCTATTTTGTCATATCAATTCAATCTTTTAGATCAAATATGATGACTGATAACTTGATTATCCCTTAGTACTAGGCCTAACATGGGTCATATGAAATTCATTCCGGTTAATAAAAATATATTTCAACAATTTAATGATTCATAATTTGTTGAAGAAGATCTTAGGCCTAACTCACACCCCAAAAGTTAGCTTGAACGGAGGAGGATTGCCTAAACCTTATAAGGGACCACTCATCTCATTAACCATTGTGTCTCAACACCCCCTTCACACCCAGTGTTTAACATTTGGTGTGTGTACAATTTTTTAGGGGTCCAACATTGGGTGAGATGGGTCTTGCTCTGAAGAAGGTCTTAGGCTTAACTCACACTCCAAAAGCTAGCTCAAAGGGAGAAGGATTACCTAAACCTTATAAGGAGATCACCCATCCCATTAACCACTAATATGGAACTTTATGTCTCAACATAATTCCGGATCAATAAAGTTACATTTGAAAAATAAATGATGTACTAAAATTTTTGTAATTTATAAATTATTATTAAATTATGTTTATTGTTTTTATGAAACATAAGATGACCTTTCATTTTAAAGAGAAAAATGGTAGAACTCCTGAAATGCTCAAAGGCTACATTCTTAATTATTTCAAATAGTATGGAATGCGGCAAACAGAGTTTATAACACTGAAACACTAGTGTCCTCTTTACTTGATGCATTAGATGCAGAAAGACACTGAGCATGTTTTGAAACCATACATGTAACAATTTGAAAACATACGTGTATTGTTTATTGCATAAGCAGCCACCTTTGCCTCTTCATTCTTACTTGCCCTATTTTTAGTTGCGGTTCAGTATCACTTTTCGACAGCACCGAACTTTCATGCACCAAACTCGAGAATAAAATAAAATTAAAAAGATTTTTAATTTTATTTTAAAAATTTAAAATATATTTTTCTAATTTTTGAAGAGTTAGTACATATTAAATTTATTTTGAAAATGCAAAGTTTTATTGAAGCCAAGCACTATTTTTTAAAACAATTATTTGAAATAATACTCTATTTATTTATAATCTTTTGTGTGATTTTAACTTGACACAATACAAAATTTAAAAAGGTATAAAAAATTTCCGCATCTTATGATGTTAAACTAGATATATATATATATATACCAAAATATTTTTAATCTTATGATTTTAAATACAACACGTGGGAAGTTAAAACTCAAAAATTGATACAAAACAAACTAAAAGAAAAGGTAAAACAAATAAATTGAAAGATATATAATTAAAAAAATTTATTCTCTTTATCTCAATCTATGTGATATCTTTTGAATTTCGAAATTCAAATAATATCATCTTAGCAGTAACTTTTTTATATATCTTTTAAATATTTTTGAGTGGTTAATTATTGTTACTTATAGTACTCTCTCCGTTCAATTTTAGTTATCAAAATTTTTTTAATTTGATTTTTACTTTTACTTGTCATTTGACGAATTAACGTAGGAAAATATTTTTCCTATTATACCCTCAGTTTATTATCATTGAGTTAATGACTTTGAAAAATATAGAGAGTGGATCCTATTAATTAATAAGATAAAATGATAAACTAATTATTTCAATAATTATTTTCTTAATAAATGTGTCAAGTTCAAATTTGACAACTAAAAGTAAACACAAAGGTTACTTCCTATGTAGTTTACAAATATGTAAGTCTCATTTCAAAAGACTTGAATATTTCATGCACAAATTTTGGATCAAACTTAAATTATTTAATTTTTTTAAAAGGAAAAAAACATTACGATAGAAAGAAATATAATAATTCTATTGTCCCGCTCTTGCTCGAGAATTACTTACTCCAATGGTTCAATGCTGTTTCCGCTGATTACTTAGTTTGAGTGAGCACCAAATTTAAGGATTGTATGATATTTTAAAGTTTTAATTTTAAAAAGGAGTATACTTTTTAAGAATTTTTATCAAATATAATTAAGTGGAAATTGCTAAAATATTAACTTTGTCATTAAATGTTTTTTATTTTTTCATTAATAATTATTCACTATTGACTTAACACACATTTAAAAAAATAAAAAAATAATAGGAGTAATATTATTATATTATTCCTTAAATATATTAAATTTATTGCTTTGAGAAATTATTAAATAATAGTATTTAATACTATCTTCGTTCACTTTTATTTGTCACTATTTCACTTATCGATGTCAAACTATATGAATTTTGATTAATATTTTAAAATATATTTTTTATTATATTAATATAAAAAGAATTATAACTTATAATATTTTTTATATAATTTTTAGATATCTAAATTTTAGATTTTAAATATTGAATTTAGCAAATCTACCTCAAAATGTGAAACACAGGTAGTAACAAGTGATTTGAGAGAGATGTAGTAACTATGTTTTAAATTTTGTGGTATACTTGGAACTTTTATTTAGTTAGTTAGTTAGTTTTACCCCATGAATATTTGTCAATCAGTATTAGATTTTTTTGAAAAAAAAAATAGGTAACATCCTCCTGAGGAAATTGCAACATAGAATCATTAACTTTATTAAAACAAACTAACAACAACAACATTATCTCAATATCTCAAAGGTTTTCGCTCATTGTAAGATAAAAAGGGATCGAATGTACGCAGTCTGACCCCTATGTTTAAAAACAAAGCGTGACTATTTTCAGATGACCCATGATGAGCGTCGAAAATTGCATTGACTAACTGCTACTTCATAATTGAAAAAAACACAGACAGTTTAAAAAGTCATTTTATTTTATTCCATCATACCCCAAAGCGAAAAAATAGTAAATCTTTCGTTCCATCTGAAATTGGTGGAGAATTAAGTACTAAAATAAAAATTTAATATGGAAGATTTAATGTATAGGTTGTTTCTATTATGAAGCAAAACAAATAAGTCATGACCATTTATATTTGATTATTACGCTTGCATGTAATAATTTTTTGCTCTCTAATATAATAATATATAGAGTAGGTACATACAATATTGATATGAAATATTTTCTTTAGTACGTGGAAAATGTCAATTTTTTTCTTAATTCAAGATTTTCAATTTAAGCAATGAATTAAATGCGTTTGGTGAGGTTGGAGGGGTGTCGTTTTATTCCTAGTACTTCTAAACTTTTGAGTCATTTTCTTTCTAATTGTCATGCCTGGTTGCCTACTCCCTTTTACACGTGTCCTCACCTTTAATCAATTCTTGCACTATAAAAATTCAATTTAGGTGACAAAATCCAGATTATGAGGCAGTTGCACCAGCACTGGAATTTGAACTAACCAAATTGGGCAGGGTCTTCACACATCATAATTACTCCCTCCAATGTCATTAGTGAATCCTTAATATATACTTCTTCCCCATCATTTTATATGACATTTTTTAACTTGGCACGATATTTAATAAAAATAGATTTTTAAAATTTATGATTTAAAATCATTTTTAGATATTTATATGGTTGAAAATCTTTTCATTAAAGGTAAAAAAAATTCAAAGATAAATTATTTCCAATTTAAGTAAGGTAACATTCTTTAAACGAATCAATAAAAAAATAGTGTCACATAAAATGAGACGGAGAGAGTATTATCTTACAAAATCAATACATAAATGATATTATTTTTCTTATTTTACTCTTGATAATTAATGAGCTTTAAAAAATAATATTTGACCAATTAGAAGAACTAAAAAAATAATTAATATATGTTAAATAAGAGCAAAATATTTTTTTTTTACAATTACAAAAGGTAACATATAAAAGGAATTATAGAGAATACTGAAACGTTTCTTTACATTTAAATAAATTTGTTATTAATGTTGAAAACAATAACTCCCATCGTCTCCGATTATGTAATACTCTATGACTTAACAATGCTACCTGATTATACTTTAACTTTAAATTTCTTTAATTTTAATAAAATAATTTACGTTTATATAAATATTTATAATTTTTTAATTCTGTTTTAAAAAATATTATATAAAATAAATTACACCATATTAAATGAGTGGGAGGAAGCAGGGAGTACTAAAAATAGTGAGACAGAGAGGAAGTGATAGTGAAAAGACAATGGAAAAGTGGGGGGATTGCGCCACGTGGCTATATATCAGATGGAGTGTCGTTATAAGGGCTACGTGGAAACCTTTTGCATTTTTTCAGCAAAAACAAATTAAGGATTTCTTGCACTAAACTCCTTCTTTTCCATATTTATTCAGACTTGAATTCGTTTATCATGTAATTGTATTAAATTTGAGGTGAAATATATAATTTTTTTATTATTATTGAGATACAAAGTCTCACATTAGTGATTAATGAAATAAACAGTTTTTTTATAATGTTTAGGTAATCCTCTTTTCTTTGAGTTAACTTTTAGGGTGTGAGTTAGACCTAAGACCTTCTTCAATATGGTATCAGAGCAGGACTCATCTCATCCAATGTTGGGCCCCTGAAAAATTATCCACGAACCAGATGTTAAGCACTAGGTGTGAGGGGAGTATTGAGGCACAAAGTCCCACATTGGTGATTAATAGGATGGATGATCTCCTTATAAGGTTTAGATAATCTTCCTTCTTTTGAGCTAGCTTTTTGGTTATGATTTAGGCCTAAGACCTTCTTCTACAATTATGTATTAAGTTAAAAGTTTTAATTAGATTAAAGATTATTTATGTATAAGTTATGATGTATATGATTTTTTGCGTTCAATAATAGTTGTACATCATTAACTTGGCATAAAAATTATAATAAATCTTCCTTTCAATTAATAAATATAATCTTTTGAAAAACGTAAAAAAAAATCATAATTAATAATGAGTGTAAATTAGAATTTAAGGAGTCAATAGAATGTATTAATAAATGATAGTGCTTGAACTAATTATAGAGTATTTTTTGGTTTGATGCATTTAAAAATATATGCATTGCTTAAAATATTTTATTTATAAAGATATCCTACACAAATATGATGCAAAAGATATAAAAGAAAAAATGTTTTGAGGGATAATTGAGTTTTTAATGATGGTAATACATGTATTAAAGTAATTACATTACTAATATCTAAAAATTTATGATATCGTAATACACATCTTAATACATAATAAAGTATATAGTATATCTAATTAATGCATGTATTATTTTTATTAATATATTCTATCAAATAACTTGTAAATATAAAATTATCTTTCAAATTTATAAAATAAATAAATATTATTAAATATTTATTTTTAATATAATAAGAAAATAAAGATGCACAGAGTATAAAATAAATTCATGGAATGCATCAAGCACCAATTTTGAACTGCATGTCCATTTATACAAGTAAAAGGCTCTGTGACGGAAACAGAGGGCAGTGACGTAGCATTATCCAGCTTTTAAGAAGTTCAGGAACAATTCAGATTCATTAAATTGTAATCCAAAAAATACAAATTGTAGTAGCCGAAATAATTTAAGTTTTGATTGTATAAAAAATTTTTAATTTTTGAAATGAAATTTTTTAAATTATGTAAAAAATATTATAAATTTATAATAATTTATAATTTAAAATATTTGAAGATATTAAAAAATTATTGTTAAAGATAGACTTATTTGAATCTCAAAATTCGAATGATATAACATAAATTAGGACAGAGAGAATAATTTTATTTTTAATTATATTGTATCTTTCAATTTATTTATCTTATCTTTTCTTTAGTTAGTTTCGAAACATTAAAAAACTATTTTTTCTTTGTTGATTTTTAAATTTTAACTTTTTATATGATATATTTTTAAATCATAAAATTTAAAAATATTTTAATATATATAATATATTTTTAATTTAAGATCAAAAAATTAAATATTCTATATTTTTTAAATCTCGTATCAAGTGATAATCATACAAAAGATTAAAAATAAATAAAGTACTGTTTCATTAAAAAAAAATACTTAAAACAAAACTTTGCAGCTGAAAAATAAATTTAAATATATTGGCAATTATTGCATCTTAAAAAATTTGAAGAATATACTTTCAATTAAAAAAAAAATTAAGACCTTCAATTTTTTTCGATTTTAGGTCACAGGTCAGTTTGAGCTGCCTTTATATCTATTTGAATGATAGTTATTCATATACACTAACTGTTCACTATTTATATTTTTTTTTTCATAATTCTTGATATTCATCAACAGGGATAAAGCGTAATTAGTAAAATTAACTATCTTATTTACTATTTTTCAACTACAATTTAAAATGAAAAAACTAATTAATTAATTAATGTGATTTAGAGAGATTTTTTTTTTTTGACAACTAATATTTAGTTTAAATTTTTCGTAAGGTATCTTTAAAATTACAAAAGAAAAAATTTACTTAAATTTTATGTAAAATCAAAATGATGTTGAGACATAAAGTCCACATTGGTGATTAATCGGATGAGTGGTCTCCTTATAAGGTTTAGGCAATTCTCCTCCCTTTGAGTTAGCTTTTGGGGTGTGAATTAGACTTAAAATTTAATTTAACATGGTATCAGAGCAGGGTCCGTCTTACCTAATGTTGGGCTGCCAAAAAATTATTTGTCTACGGACTAGATACTACGCATTGGGCGTGAGGGGGGTGTTGAGATACAAAGTACCACATTGGAGTCCCGCATTGATGGTTAATGGGATAGGTGATCTCTTTATAAGGTTTAGGCAATCCTCCTCCCTTTGAACTTACTTTTCGAGTGTGAGTTAAGCCTAAAACCTAATTCAACAAATCAATAGAACAAATTAAAATAAAAAAAAAACTATTTAATTTTAGAAGTGGTGCTGATTTGTGGGACATAAAAGAGGGGATGTATGAAAGCATGCAACGCGGAGGTATTCAAAGTGTGCTGAGTGTCTTTGTAACTAATACATGAAAGATGGTTTTGCTGCACTTTTGAACCTGAGATTGAGCAGAACTTTGAGAATGAAAGATTCATCTGTGGGCTGCTGCTGGTTTTTGTGACCTCACACATGCCCTTTTCAATTAAATTCTCTGTCTTTAATTGCAACGTTATTTTATATTTTTGAAAACGTACTTTAAAATATTTTTAAAATTATTATATATTAAATAGAATATTAATAATATTATTATTATAAAAAATTAATAATATTATAGACGTATCGTAAGAATAATGGACTTACTTTAATAGGTGATATTTTATGAAAAAAGACAGAGATCGATTTCTCATTTCTTAATTAATATCTTTTTAGTTAAACTCATCGAACCAAAATTATCTAGTTCAATTTACATTATTTGTATAGTTTGTAAGTTGTTATATAAAAACAGTTTTAGCAAATGCACACCTAGGAATCATGAATTTCCATGGAGTTCCCAGAAAAAATATTCCCTTGTTAAAAACAGAATGATTTTTTTTTTTTAATTTATTATAAAAAGAATGATATATTATTTTTTTGATAATATTTTACTTTTACTTTTTTACATAACATGTTTAAGACCATAAGATTAAAGGACATTATGGTACATTTGATATAACTTTAATTTAGAATCACAAAATTAATTTTTTTTAGCTTCATGTCAAGTTAAACAAAGTCATTTTTTTAAGATAGAAGAAGTATTGATATTACGAAGCTATTTTCAGCGTGTGATATTCAACGTTTTCTCCTGCTCTAATTTATTTGCTGCGAGATAAAATTATTGTTATTGTGTTAGGTGTTAATATTTTCTATTTTGTTCAAGGCATGGACAAATCTAGAAGAGAACATAAGCATTTATGAGAACACAATAATTTTAATTTTACATATCTTGTATATATAATCATGTATTCAATGAAATTACATATTTATATGAGATATAAGGATGTAGAGTATGTATAAGCCTTATTACTATTTTTCTAATATGGAAATACTATTTTCAAAAAAAAATTGAATCAAATAAATTAAAATTATTTTTTTTTTAAAAAATGATATTGGAGATAACCATGACTAATATAACAAAATAGTCTGGAACATATCTGCAAGGAACCATAACAACAATAACAATAAGGTATGGTTACCTAAACACAAAAAGCAATATATGATATTAGAAACTAAAAATCAAAAATTACATGAATAGGCAAATACTATGACAATCACAGTGCTCTATATTATCACCGAGCCAAATACATGAATATGAATAGGTTGATAATAAGATATCTCTTAATTACTTACTAACCTTCCACTTTTATCCACCATCTCCATACGTACTCTTATCTAAGGGCCTGTAATCTTATCTATTGAAGATGCATCATATTCTATGAAATCACTTCTCCCTTATACTTATTTATTCTACTATATTCAACCTTATCATAAACATATACACACACTCTTTATATTAAGGATTCTGATTAGATCCAGATTTTCTCACAAGAAGAAAAATTAATAATTTTTTGACTAGGAACAATTATTGACATAATTTTAAATTGACCTATAAATTTTAAATCTTGAATCTTAATACTTTATGATGAATAAATATTGACGATTTAAATATCTAGCTAGTTTTTGAGGTTAAGAACAAATTCTTATTTTAAATATAATATGAAGCGCTATAAAAATATTTTTTATTTATATTTTATGAGAAATCAAAATCGAAGTCTAAGTCGAAATTTTACACTCAATTCACAAGCTAATTCTTGTGCACAATTAAGTAAGAGATGAATTCAGCCTAACATAGACAAATTACACCTTTTAATACGAAGAAAGAAACAAACTTACTAATTTCATGTGCACAATTAACGAAGAGATGAACTGAGCCTAACAAAGACAGATTACAACTTTTCGTACGAAGAAACAAATTTACTAATTGCAATTATCTTCGCCCATAATATAAGAAATTTCTCATTTTATATAATAATTAAAAAATTATTAATATATTAATTAATTTTATTATTTTAACTATTATTTATGTTAATGTATATTAAATAAAATTAAAAAAAATATTAATATACTAATTAAGACTTAGATTTCTTGTTTCCAAGAGTGTGCTACTTAAAGGAGAAGAAAGAAATATATTAAGCCTAAAGATTAAATTTGGCCTTTTGGCCTTTGGATAGACTTAAAATAAATAAAATTTAGTCCCTTCAGTTTGCCTCGGGGAAATGACAATAATGCCAAATTTAGGGTGTGTTTGTATCTCACCATGACCGCTCAAGATTTTAGACTCTTACATCTGCAGAAGCAGAATCAAGTTGAGAAAAAGACAAACAATGACTTTTAACTCAAATTGGAAGAAATAAACCGACATCTATTTTAATTAAAAATAACATATTCAGTGAAATTTGATAAGTTGAATATGAGAAGGATAAAATATATGCAGATTTTACCTCTACCTTATAGAGATAGAAATGTTATTTTTGAAAGATTCTCGTCTCAAAACATCGAAGCCTCATAAGCAGAAATTATTAGATATGAAAAAGAAGGAAAAAGAAAAGAAAAAAAAATAACTTAAGTGGTTAGCAAATGATAGTATATAAATACAATAGAAGTAATAAATATAAGACGGACATGATAACACAAGATATAAAGAAATGACTGATCGTATTAATCTACTATATCACAATGATAACTACATTCTATTATCTAGTAAAATAATTTAAATTATATATTTAAATAATATTTTAATATCTAAATTTAATATTGCGGAATT
>JAOTQJ010000096.1:22149476-22189577 GCA_025642045.1 Solanum sejunctum | reverse complement strand
AAAAAAATAACTTTAATATCTAAATTTAATATTGCGGAATTCAAACTTATTTATGTACTTAAATTTTATGACTCTATATATAGTTAAAATGTTACTGCGTGAAATTTAAAGGTGAGGTCACATGAATAGAAACTTTTCGCTAAATCATATTGCTAAATGTAATTTTTTTAATTTCCCTTGACGTTTGCTACTTCTATCAAGGGATTATTTTATTTTATTTATGAATAGAACTCAAAGATTTAAATGTCCTAACACAACTTATATTTGTAGACAATAAAATTATAGTATTTAATTTTATCATATGTATATATTAGAATTTTTATAAATTCTTTGCTTTTTCTTTTTGAATATAAATTCAACAGTTTTTGAGCTTTGACTTTACCTTGAGCTTGAATTTAGGGTGATATTTAATTGGTTAGAATCTTAGAATATGTTCCTTGGACACATGTGACATCTTTTTATTGGCTTTTAATTTGGCTAGACATGCTATATTATTTTAATATATGACATGATTCTATTAAATTTTTTATTTAATTTGACATACCACTTTATTTGACACATGACATTAAACTGAGTCTCTAGAACAAGATGACGTCTGAAGCTTTGCAACATGGGCTTATCGCCTTATTTTTGTTGCTCAATTCGACGGGCTAGCCCAACTTTGAAGTTTAACTAAGTTCCTTATTGCAATTAAATAATTAATTTAAAATATTTATTTGAATTAATATACCTTAAATTTAACATAATTTAAACTTATTACGAATTTAAATTAAATAATTGACCATGATTTATTGTGAAAATTGAAAATAAGTAGCATGGTTACAAATTTGCACATATATTATGTCCTTTCAGAAAGTTTTTGGGTCGCAATTGCAGCACTGATAGAAAGCCCATAGGCCCATACAGATAGAAAGCCCATAGGGCACGGTTTCAAATTTGCACACATATTATGTCCTTTACGTTCCTTGAAAAGTTAGCTTAAGTAGCCATTCTTCCAAATAAATACTCGAAAAAATGTATAATTAGTATACAGTACATTTAATATAGTGTATATATTTTTGAAAAAACAGTTATAAAAAGGTAAAGCGCGGAGAATCTCTCCATCCGATAGGTTCATGTAGCGATAAAAAAGTCAATCACTTTTTATAAAATTTAGACTTTCGAGATCAAATCATAACTAAAGTCAAATATTTAATTGACCGGCTAAATGTATAACTTATATACGTACTCATTCATTTCTTTCTTTTCTTTGGAGCTGACTATTTTTGGGACACATTGACTAAAAAAAGTCTAGCAGTTACCTACAATATAGTTGAAGAATAGCTTTTCTTTATATATATATATATAAAGACCTAGACACATATATCCTTAGCTAAAATATAAAAATATAGCTTAGAGTTTAAACTATGAAAAGTGAAAATTTTAAAACATTGTATCGGAGTTTCACACTCACTGAAAGTGAAACTCCCAATATAATATTGGGAATTCAAAATTTTTATAAATTAAATTTAGCACATCGTACTTTTTATACTCACTAAAAGTAAAACTCTCAATATAATGTTGGGAATTTAAAATTTAGCATATTGTATTAAAATTCGAAGAAAAAGTATAAGAATTTATCATAACTATATGACAAAATCCATTTGCATGAATTTTCAAAAAATATAGAATGGAAAATGAGATCCCAATTATTTGTCTTATCTAATCTCCAATTCGTACCCAAAAGTAAACAAGAATTTAATGACAACGTGAAGAGTCATCACAAAAATTTGAGATTAAATAAAAGATTAGTTAAAAAATTAAATTTAAAAATTTTATATCCATAAAATAAATATTTCTAAGTGTTAAATATATCTATATTATATACAAAATTTATTTTTTAATAGCATAATATAACTATATTATATATATCACTTATTTTCAATATATAGTGTAATTTTTTATACCAAAGCAAACATAATATATTTATAATTTTTACATATAATGTATATAATTTACTTTTAACTCATAATATAGTAGCCAAATAATAAATATTTTTTAAATATATTATATCTAAATGGTAAATAAAAAATGTATTTTTAAAATAATAAATATCTAAGTATTCACATATTTTATTCTTTTCTTAAATTTTAAAAAGATAAATTAATTTATATATTTTCTTTATAATTTTTGATCGATATTAATATTAGAGCCCGATTAGTTTACTTGGTGGCACAGCTCCAAGCAGCCTTAAGTTGATCCTCCGTTTGTCTGTCTTAGAAAAAATCTCCGAAATTTCTCAGTGTAAAAAACTTTTACATTTCTCCGAAATGGACTAAAATTGGGAGCTAGCAGATGCTGCCACGTGTACAGACGCATATAATCGGATGCAAACCTATTTATATTCCAATCTTTTATTCGTCTTCACCTCCGCTCTTCCCTATCCTTTCATCTCTTCTCTCTCTCTCCGCCGCTCCGTTCACTTCAAACCCTTCACCGGCGTTCGAAAACCCTAGGCCCTATTTCTCCCATGTATGATCAATCAGTTAGGGTTTAGTTTCGTGCGATCGATATTTTCTTTGTATTTCCGTCTATTTGTCTTGATAAAGCCCTAGGTTTGGAAGGAATGGCGAGTTCTACTACCAGCAATGTTTACATCCATGTCATCGAGGATGTTATTAGCAAGGTCCGTGATGAGTTTATCAACAACGGTGGTCCCGGAGAGGGCATCCTCAAGGAACTCCAAGCAGTAATCTCTCTTTTTTCAATTGAAAGTTTCGATTTTTACCTATTTAATGACGCGATTTAAGAATGATTCTGTGTTTTTAGGGCTTAAATTTTGTGGATTACTGTTCTAGGGGGTTTTTGGTTGGTTGATCTGATCAACCCTGTTTCTTGCTTCCGTTTTTTTGGATGGTTATGGATCCGGCTCGGTGAATTTTAAGGGTTTTAAGTTTGGTACTTTTCTGTGAATATTTTAGTTATGGGAGGTGAAGATGATGGACGCTGGAGCAATATTGGGTACGATAGAAAGGAATTCCGCTGCCAAAGCTACGCCTGGAGGTCCAATAACACCTGTTCATGACCTTAATATGCCTTATGAAGGAAATGAGGAGTATGAAACTCCCACCGCAGATATACTGTTTCCTCCAGTGAGTAATTGATTATTTCTGTTTTTTGGTTTCACCTTGCCTGGTTTTTATTAGTAAGTAAGCCAGGTTCCTAAATTGACATATGTATGTTCCCAACTGGCAGACTCCATTGCAGACTCCCTTGCCTGGAACAGCCCAAACGCCATTACCTGGAACAGTGCAGACACCCCTACCAGGAACTGCCCAAACACCTCTTTCTGGAACAGCTGATAGCTCAATGTATAATATTCCTACAGGTGGCACTCCTTTTACACCTAGTGATTACTCTCCATTGAATGATACTGGTGGTGCAACTGAGGTGAAAGGTGGTCCAGGAAGACCTAGCCCATTTATGGTAGGCATTTTACTATCCTTGCTGTGTTCTGTACAAAAGAATCTGCACCTGTTGTTTAAGATTTATGTTGGTCACATGCATGTTTAGTTTTGCTAATAGGATACTTTGGTGGCCTTTCCCATTTTTCAGTTGTTGCTAGTATTCTGGTTGCTAGATAGTATAGTATTGAAAATATTTGATTTTACTTGTGCAGCAGCCACCCTCCCCTTGGTTGAATCAAAGGCCTCCCCTTGATGTTAATGTTGGTGAGTAAATATTTAAGTATATTCCATGGAAGCAAATCATTTTAATGCATGTGTTTCTTAAGCATTAGTTACCTTCCTCCTGCTGCAGCTTATGTTGAAGGCCGAGAAGAAGGTGACCGTGGAGCTTCGCAGCAACCCATGACTCAGGTGAAATATTATGCTTCTATACATTTGCTAAAGAAAGGAAGGCCACATCATCTTTCTTGTAAATCGCGTCACATGTTGTTCCTGTTAAACATACAGACATGCATAATTTTAACTTCCACACCTGGACAATTCCCCCACCGAGTAGACGTGCAAACAAGAGCAACTAGAACTCCCAAACTGATGATGTTTAAAGATAATTCTTCTTTTCTCTCTGGAAATGCCCAAGCTGACTTTTTGTTAACATTTAGTAAGAACTTGTACAATAACTTATCTTGGTAGTTCAGAAAAGATTTTGGTCAGAATTTATTTATCTTCCTGGTTTATTGACTTTGGGGTCTCAAAGAAACACTTAGATGTAATGTGGAGATCATTTTAGTAAAAAATCCAGGGTGTCATCCTGATGAAGGAAGTGCTAATTAGTAAATGCTTTGCTTCATACATAATTTTATATCAGAAAGTTGCTGCATATTGAACACATGAACACATATTTAGGTTCTTTAGGGTGGGTAGTAGTACTTAGATGCTTTGTCTGCGTAATATTTAGTTTACATCATCATGTTCGGTGCAATTGAATATTATGTATAAACCCAGGGAAGGAAATATTTTAGTTTCGTTTGAACTCTCAATTTCAAACTCTTGTGTACTCAAGCAACACATCTATTTATACATCATATCAATGTCCTATACTACTGAATTTTTCCCTTTCTCTTGGCTCTAAACATATTACCTTTACAAAAACATGTTACCTTTTGGTTCAGTATTGGACCTGATGTCAGTTAAATTGCAGGACTTCTTTATGAACTCTTCTGGAAAGCGGAAAAGGGAAGATTTTCAACCTCAATATCATAATGGAGGATATATACCTCAACAAGATGGTGCTGCAGATACCATATATGACAACATAAAGGCAGGGTTTTGCTTAGTCACTGAATAAGATACTTGTGTGTGTGTGTATATATATCATAAATCTGTGATATTAACACTTTTAACTTTAGCAAACAAGACTTGTGATCATATGAGAATTATAGCTGGTATGAGCAGTTGTTTTGTGGCAAGGGTGGGGGGTGGGGGATGTTACTTAAATGCAGCAGATGGAATGGACTGGAACTTGTATGGTTAAACAATGTAACATGTACAGCCCTAGATTTTTAAATATAAGCTGTGTCCCCCTATTCCACTCTATCAGGCCTAATTTCTTCATGTGTCTCTAAGTTTGGTGGATAGAGTTATCCAATATCTATGTTGGTGGGAGGTAACGATAGAGTTATCGGATATCTATGTTGGTGGGAGGTAGCATGTATTCAGTAGAATTGTCTAAGGTGGGTGTAAGATGGTACAGATGCCAACACTTTCATAGAGTGAGAGGGGATAGGGTTAAAAAAGGAGATTCTCAGAATTTCATAATCCCTGGTTGTTATGACTCTCTAGTTAGAGTGTGGCCACAACTAAACATCAATTCCAATTAAATTAGTATCATCCATATCTATCCGTTGCTTTCATTGGGTTTCTCTTTACTTATCTATTGATTTCAAAAATTGTAGGCTTTGTGAGAGAACTTTTTGCCATGTTATTTTTGGGTTAACTTGTCCCACTGTAATATCTTCATCATTGTATCGTTGGACTTATGTATTGGTGCATTTGGAGGGTTACGTAGGACAATGCCCAATCTATCACATAATTCATTGGCTCATCTTATCCTCAATATGTTTTATATCCATGGATGTAAAACACCTCTCTTTTTTCCACCCCTTTTCATTCCTGATAATTTTGGTATGGGTTAGGTTGGAGTGGGAAGAGAAAGTAGATTGATTACGCTCGCTGCTAGGTCAGATCATTTTATCCTTGATTTGTGCTACTTGAATCCTCCAAATAAAATATGATATCCAATCTTGTATGACCACACTTCCATTTCAAAATACTAGATAAATTATATTCTATATCTATGGATGAACCCCAGACCCAACTTGTGGATTCCACTGGGTATGTTGTTGTCGTTGATCTATGGATGTAAAACACCCCCCTCCCCCTCCTTCCCTTCCCCCCAAACCCTACACACACTTTCCATTCCTGCTTCTGGTTTGGTTAGTTTGGGTTGTGAAGAGAAAGTAGATTGATTACTCTCACTGCTAGGTTCAATAACATGAGTCATTTCTTGGAAATTTATTCCCACAAGGAGTATGGGGTTGAGTTGCCGACATTATTAAAATAGAGATCTTGGCATGGAATTACATGATTAGAGGATTAGCATGGTGGTTCCCTACTTGTCTGAATAGATGCACTCCAATTGGTGATCACCCTTTTGAATTATGTTTCTTCTTTTCAAAATAACCTATAGTAAGAACAAGATGTATTGGTTTGACCATGGTTGGTCCTTTACAGAGTGGTGAAGGCAGCAATATTCATCTTGAGTTGGTCACCCCTAACCAGGCTACTGCTTATAGAATTCCTCAATTTGATGGTCCAATTCCTGACTCTTATGACGATCCACTCTCTACACCCAATGTAAGTTTTTCTTCTTTTTGATGAGTCACCCGATGTAAGTTTTACATCGTCATTGAAAGGTATTTTCACATGCTATACAAAGATTCTGTTTTTTGCCCTATTTATTGAAGTCGTAGTCACCCTGTTGATTGCACACATTATTTTATTGGAGTTATCATCCATGTGCCCTGATCTGCTTTTGCATCTGTTGTGGCATTTTATTTTTGACGTGCCCTGAAAGTTACCTTATAGTCCTAAGAATGAATTTTAAAATCTTTTTGAGTTTTGAAAGATGTTTTTTGTGGATCACCTTGCAAAGATGAAGACAGTTAAAATATACGTTATTGATCTCTTGGCAAAATAAGATTGTCATAAGGATAAGCCGGCTTTCTTACACTGCTCACCTGTGATTTTGGTTATTTGAACATTATCCCATGTGCATCAGGATAAAATGGTTATGCATATGAATGGCTGACATGCCTTTTTGAGAAAATGAATGGCTGACATGCCTTGTTACCACTTACCGCCATAACCCAATGAAGCTTCTGTTTTCAGGGGTAATGTGGCCCAGATAATTCAAAATCTTAGTATTGTATTGACTTAGTCCAGAAAGTGCTTATTTGAATGAGAAACAGATATATTGATTTTCTCTTTCGATGAAGTAATATATGCATGTATTTTGATGGGATAGTCATTTACCTACTTAGGAGGGCATTTTTTGAGTTGGTTTGGAGCTGGCCGAAACCCTGAAAACCTTACTTATTTTGACATTAAATAAGCTCAAATAAAGATGGTTTAATATTCATCTAAATTTTGATTGTTTGTGTCCATCCAAATTATCCGACTCTTTTATTCGAAGGCCAAAATTTTCTCTCACAAGCCAATGTAAATTAATGTTGTTTTCTTTTTTACTTATATAAAGGTCAAAGGAACTAATTTTGTTTTTGTTTAACAACAGCATGCCCCAATCCATTATGGTTGATGTAATTTCAGTTTAGTTTGACCAGGGCAAAGTTCAGTATATTAGGGAGATACTCTATTATTAAATGGGAGTCAGAATTTGATGTGACATCTCATACCCACATATGTCTTCCTACTAATATCCTAATTCTTAACATATGTCTTAACATACTCAAATATAACAATTCAGTGGAACTCCTCTTTTAACCTATATGAGAAGTCAACCTGGTTAATACATCAAATGAAGAATTGCATAAATAAATAACCTAATACTATCCCATTTTACTTTTGACTGTGATGTCGCATCTTTTTCGCAGACAATTACCTGCCACTTTTCTTCTCCTTTGGAAAATATCCAGTAAACTTAGTATTTTCATCAGTATAACACCCATTCCTAGATTCCGCCCTAAATTTTGGACTATGATCAATGAATAGATAGTAGTGTAGCCTAGTGTGTGTTTCTGACTCCTGTCTGCAATCATAATGTTGAATAACAGATACAATCTGTTATTACTATTGTGCCTATCCTGTAAGATATAACTCAGCTTCTAGATCTTTTGGAGTGAGGATGAGAACTTCTTTATCCTCTTCTCCTTGGATTATTTGAGAAACATGAAGTCCGATAGCTTCTGGATTATATTTAGTGACCTCCTTTGTTTTCTCCATACTTGAAGATCTATTATCAAGGGGTGGTCAATGAAGATTATAATATAGTCAACACACCAGCACCAGGTAATTTATTCTCAGCTGCATAATTTCTCTTGCTAAACTTATCTTTATCCTCATGCTGCATGAACATCTTCTTTGCATCCTTTAGATATGCAAGCACCTACTCCTGCTCCTGGCCTTCAGAATGATGATATTGATGATGATGACGAACCCCTGAATGAAGACGATGACGATGATTTGGATGATGTCGACCAAGGGGAGGATCTAAACACAGCACATCTAGTTTTGGCCCAGTTTGACAAGGTTAAGATGGTTGTTTTGTTAATGTATTGAGTGGGAAGGATTTTGTATGCCCCATTTGTTGTTTTTCTAAAAACATGGAAGCGTGACTTGTGCTACAATAGCTGACTTGATACAAGCTTTGTAGGTGACGCGCACGAAGAGCAGGTGGAAATGCACCCTTAAGGATGGCATAATGCACATAAATAATAAAGACATTCTTTTCAATAAGGTTGTATTTTTAGATTTGGTCTTCTGATCTTGTTTTATCTGCTAATAGGTCCCTTTTTTTGTTACTGTTGTTTTTATCCTTCGAGCTGATCTAGTTGGTTGGCCATTTGTTACTTTTCCAGGCAAATGGAGAGTTCGATTTCTGAGTCAGTTGAGCGAAAATCTAATGTGACAGTCCGGAGCTCAAATTTGGGAGTCAATCAAGCTGATTTACTTATTTTGTTGATGGTATTTCAGTGAAAGTAAAAACTCGAGGAGACGAAGTTGCCTACTGCTTCTATGGTGGATAGGTTTTTTGATTGGCCGGGTATATTTCAAGTGTTGTTACGCTTTGGAAAATCTTGGTTATAATTTTTAATACCAGTGGAATCTTTCCTTTCTCTTGTTTATGTAATTTTAGTTGACCTGAGCTCATGAAACCCCCCACCTTTTGGGTAATATTCCCATAACTCTTTGCTCGGATCAGCCGTGTTAATATTAATTCCCAATTTGCTTGTTACATATTCAGCTGTGATGTGTCATTACGTGTGGTTTCTGACAATTTTGATGAGTGCTGTCTTTTATTTCTCCTTTGATGATGTTTAGTATCTGCATTAGAGTGTGACTAAATATGAATTAGCGATGTGAACTCTGATATTGGGGATAGTTTTGAGTGCAGCCTGCATTCAATTATCTAGAAAATATTATGTTGCCTTATTTCATATTGGTTTGTGCTTTGGCGGATTTGATATAATCAACGTGTTTTTTACTTATTTATTTTAGAATATGATATGATTGCATAATTTGTTACCTCCGTGCAAGCAATTCGTTGATTAATATTGAATGCATGACAAATTGATATGATTTGGTGCAAACGACGAATAAAATCAAGTATTTTTTTTATATTGTTTAGTATGGTGTAGCCACCTGGCAGTGCATTCTTGAACCTTGCATTCTATTTGACTTTAATTTATTTATACTATCCTGTTGGTTTCTCATATTATCCCAAATTCAATGAACGAATATTATCTCTCAATAATTTTGATTCTAAAGAATAATATTTATTATTAAAATTATCAAATCTATTATCTCCCAATAATTTAGAATCTAAAGAATAATATTTATTATTAAAATTATCAAATCAATTTGTCGTCGAGAATTGAACAATATAATATAGGAAGCTCTTTTATCCATATCGTATCAAATTTGGATTGCTGACAAGACATGATAACTTTATCATCTCAAACAGTTAGGAATCGAAGTATGAAGTAAGAGGCCTTGCCTTAAAATAATCGAATCCAAACTCAAATGAACATACAAGACAACGAAGTACGGCTTTACTTTGTAAACACACACACACTACTCTATCCTTAACCTCTTAATATTATATAAGAGCCAAGGTTCGACTTATTAATATCTTGAGAAAAAACAAGAAGAAGAAAGACGAAAAGTTCGGAAGATAGTACAATCTAATTCATCATAAATGGATGTTGCTTGAACTCTTCAATAATAACGTCATACTTCAAAACTAATGCATTTTTTAATGTATATGCCATGAGTATGACAACAATTCTGAAGGGTATGAAGCAACCATTGGGATAAACCTCAGCGACCTGTATTTGCAAGGGAGCATTGTGACTGGAACAACGCGAAAATGGTCGAAGGTTGTGTGTATGTCCCTAAAGCAGGATGTTGCCAATTACCACTATTATCCAAAGGACCATCTCCCTGAATACTGTTTTTGGCTGGTCCATTAACGTTGTCAACACACTTAACATTTTCATCTTGAAATGTTGTACGAGAAAATATAAGTGGAGACAACAACGGAATTGCACAATGAGAAGAAGCTTCTTCCATGATATTGAAAGGTACTTTGTAACCATCCGCATTCATTTTGTCATCTAATTGTAGAGAAGAAGGTGCTTTCTTCTGCAATCTTGTACAAGACATTTTTCCTTTTGCCTCTTTCTTGCTTGGTTCCATTGTCACAAAGTAACAATTTTGATTATGATTATGATTCCTTGAGGAATCTTAGGTATCATAGTTATAATAAAAAAATAAATTACTAAGTTGATAAGGAGCTAAATATGTTTAAGAAAGATGAAAAGAGGAATGAATTTTTACGGTGCGGAAAATATGGGGCGGTTATGAAGATTCTATTTTACTTTAGATGGTTATAATTTTTATGTATAATATTAAATGATTTTAAAAAAATTGAGGAACAGTTAGATATAACGGATAATATTTTATTTCAATGAACGTTATATCCACAAGTTTCCTTCACTTACGTTATTGTTGTTATCCTTTGCTATGTCGTGTTCATTTTACATGTATTTTTATCCTTGGTCGAAAGTAAATGTCGTTTTAGGAATCAATAAATCTTAATTATTTCTTCCTTTTTCAAATTATCTTTATACTAATAAATGATATAACAAGTCTCAAAGAAATAAAGATTTCTATTAAATGATTTTCCAAATAGATATACAAAATACTCATATTAATTAGTAATAATATTTTTTTAAGAAACATGAAAATTTCAAAGTGACAAATAAAACTGAACCGAGAGAATACAAATTAATTTGATGGTTCACTTGTGTTTTGGTATTGAAGTATAGGACGTCACACAAATGTCGGAACTTCGTTTGTTTGCGTGAAAATACACAATGACTAGAGACAAATTAAAATGATGGTCCTTATTCATTAAATAAATGCAATTATCAAGAAAAAAAATTAAAGTTGAAACAGCATTTTCAGCAAAACAAAGTTTAGTTCCAAAATAAGAAGGAAATCCAAGTTGCTGGTGGCTGAAATTAATCATTAGCTGGTCATTAAATTCCCCAAACAGAGGTGTCCTTTGTGATTCGGTCTTATACATACGCGAGGAGGGTAATAAAAAAGAAAGAAAATAGATTCTTCTTTCTTTTATTACTTAAGAGTCGTGTGAGATGAAAGTCTCAAACACGATTTTGACTAAAAGAAAGAAGTGAATCTCCTATTCCAGTCATGCTTTTTAATATGTTACTTTAAAAGTAGTTACTTTAGCTTCAACTATTCGAATTTTCAAAATTTTTTTTTATTTCTCATCAAACGAATGACATCTTCTTCGGGAAATCCTAGCTATTATTAGTATGATAAAGGTGGAATGATAAGTACTTACCACTTTTTAACTAGATGTGTCATGTTCGAGTGTATTAAGTTTGGATGGCCAATTTTTGTTAATTGAGTGTTAATGTTATCAACTAAGAATCTTGGACAAATGCATTGTTATTATATATTGATATGCAAAGAATTTACATACATCTACAAGGATACAAATGTACGTATACAGTTTTCTTACAAAATCTTCAAACATATAGTGCTACTAAGAAAACTTCATGTTGCTCATATATAGCAACGAAGTTTCTAGATCTACCAACTCGTGGAATTTTTTCTACTAATGATCAAATAAAAGTCGCTAAAGACAGATATCCATCCTTCCATTTGATCGAAGACTTTAAGAGTGTCAAGCAACGCCAACTCTAGCCTTAGAAGGCTTAGTAAAGCACGAAAATGCTCAAGTAATTCCTATTTTGGATTTAAACAACAACAACAACAACTCGAGATGTTCTTTATTAATTTTGCTAACTAATACACAAAACTAAACTAGAATCAGTTGATTGATTCTTTATTTGATCTTGGAGCTGTCTGTAACTAGTCTTAATTTCAATTTGGTTGGAGAATTCTTCCATGGTTTTGTTCCTCAACTGCAATAAAGTTTTTAAAAAAATCTCGATTAGAAACAAAATAATTTGTCCATTAGAAGACTTTGCTATGTTTCAAAATTACATCTTAATAGACTTTCTCCCAATCAAATGGGATCCAACGTTGATACTTGATACTGTTATTTGTTCTTTTTGAGATGGAACAAAAAGGGATAGAATTACGCATTTTAATTAGAATAACTAATTACCTTCTTGATCACTGGAGGAGAAAGGAATGAGTGGTGATGATCGTGCACTGTGGAACTCAGGAAATTGTGTTATTGATTGAGGGTCATTAGAAGTAGATAAAGAACTCTTATGAGGCATAGAGATGGAATTATCCTGAGCCAAATTATTAGTCACATTCTTAGAAGATAAGATATCACTTGGAATATTGGAAGCTGATGCTGATTTGATGCTTTTTGTTGTTGATTTGGGGAAATATTCAGGCTGAACAAATGAAGTTACAGCCCCCTTCATTTTCTCCACTATACCTGAAACAGGACAAAAACACAACAGTGAAAGGCGCGAAATTTCCTTAAAGAGATACTGTATGTATACACAAAACTATTAAAGATTACCAGTATCACCGGAAGATGATTGCCTTGGGCTAATAGCCTCAGTTATGATCTGTGAAAGTGATCTTTCGCCTTCACCTGGCTCGAACTTTTCTGCAAAGTACTCTTTCACTGAAACACCTTTGTCCCATTTTTTAACTGGACTTGTCAGAGCATAATTAGAATTTTGCTTTACATTTTGTCCCACGTCAGCAAAATGAACGTTTTTTGGCGCGTTGTGGATCGCAGATTCATGGTTATCTGTGTTTGTTAGAGTGAGGTTTGAGATCTTAGAAGCAATCGCGTGTGTTGCCTCAGATACTGCAGCATAAGCTGGTCCCAATGTCTCCGTAACAGTTTCTGTTATGGTTTTACTTGGGCTATCAGGTAATTTCTCCGTATTATTATGTTGGAAAAACTCATTGCGTCTGTTGCTTCTCGGAGTAATATGTTTCTCCGATAATACTGGATCTGCGCGTGGATGTTGTCGTGCTGCCTCTTTCAATGGCTCAGGTGCCAATTCTGATTCATACACTAAAACAAAAAAGCAAAAACCATAGACACAATATCTAATAACAAACAAACAATAACATTTCCCCAATGCCTCAAAGGCTCCCGCCTATGCGGGGTAAGGAGAGGTCAAATGTACGCAGCCTAACCCCTTTAAAAACATAGCGTGACTGTTTTCGGATGACCCATGATGAGCATCGAAAGTTACAATATCTAATAACATAGGATGAAAATAATAGAAATAACAATGTTAAGAAAATATTACTTGGAGCGCCAAGATATTCAGGATCTTCATCTTTTTCATCGTCATCATCCAAACTAACACCCCGCGGAGGTGTGGTGTTGCCGTCATGAACATCATTTTCGTGCAGTTTTTTCTTTCCACTTAAAGAGTACTTGAGTTTTTTCGCCTTCTCTTTCACTTTGGAGATAACTGATTTCTTGCCCTGAGTTGGTGTAGTTTCTTCATGGTCATAATAATTAGGAGATGAACATGTTGACCAACTCCTTTCTGTTCCTAATACAAATTTCAACATTAAATTAAATCACTATATATACTAAAATAACAAAAAATTAAGGTCCAAATTGTTCATGATCTTTAAAGAATTAACCTGGGAAAAATTGTTCAAAAGTTGCTGAATTGGACTTGGGAGAATTTTTGGATGAGTGTGAAAATCTATGTAGTGGATCAAGTTGAGCCATATCTATCTTTTTTTTTTTTTTAGTTTTTAATTTTTCTTTGAAATCTTCCTATTGCTTGACTATTTATTTATTTTTGTGTCTGTTTTGAGTTTTTTCTCCGCCCATGGGAAAATTTAACAACTCAATTCAACGATAGCTAAAGCATGGTTTGCGGGTTCCTCTGGTTGCAAATTAAAAGCCAATTAGTGTTATTTGATCAAAGTGTTTGTTACTAATTTTACTAATGGCAATAGATTAAGATGCACAAATATTTATAAGTAATGTTTTCTATTTTAAATAGGAATTGACCTTGTCTTAAGAACAACTAATTTCCACTATGTTAGCCTGATGCCACGGGACAAGATAATTATGTCCAAACATCATGTTTAAAAACAAAATTTCAAGACAAGAAACTGATTAGTAATTGAACTAACCAAAGTTTTTTTTTTAATTTAACAAAAAAAAAAACTAAGAATTTTAAATTTATTATATAATTGTTGATTCCAAAAACAACAAATATTTCGTAGATTAGCATTTTATAAAAACCTAAAGGCATTCTGATATTTATATATATTTAGATGAAAAAGAATGTTAGGTATATATTGTTTGTGTGTTGAATTACATTTTAGAATATAGTAATGAGAAAGATGAGATACCATTAGTGCTAATTTATATTCCATGGGCTAATTAGCTAAGTGGCAGTTGGAGCAAACAATACACTTGGTTAGGAAAGATAAATGAGCGAATCGAGTCAAATATGAGTCGATCAAATACAATAACAACTTATCTAATAGAATTCCACAAGTGGTCTAGCGAGGATAGAATGTACGCAAACCTTATCATTACCTCCTAAAAGTAGAGAGGTTATTTTCTGAAAACACTCGTCTCAAAAACCCATAAGCAGCATAAATTAGATATGATAAAAAAGAAATGAAAGGAAATAGAAAGAGCGACTAACAACGGAAAACACATAACAATATGTAAATACGATAAATTTTTAACATACATACAACTGATAATGACAACACATGATATAAACACGACTACTCCTACTACCTACGGAACTCAAACCTTACTATAATCCAAAGTTAGACATCTACCTAACCCTACCAACCAATTAGACTATTACTCTAATTTGTGACCTCTACTCCTTTCTATCTAAGATTATGTCCTCGGTGAGATCAAGTTTCGCCAAATCCTATCTAATCACCTTCTCCCAATACTTCTTTGATCTACCTCTACCTCTCCGTGTGTCTCCCAAAACCAATCTCTCGCACCTCCTAACAGGAGCATCAGTACTCTTTCTCTGCACATGTCTAAACCGTCGCAATCTCGTTTTCCTCATCTTATCAGCCACAAGGGCCACCTCTAGCTTCTCCCGAATGATCTTATTCCTAATCTTATCACTCCTAGTGTGGTCACACATCCATCTCAACATCTCATCTCTACTACGTGCATCTTTTGAACGTGTGCATTTTTTATTGGCCAACACTCTGCCCCATGCAATAAAGATGGTCTTTCCACCATTTTGTAAAACTTACCTTTCAGTTTATGTGGTATCTTCTTGTCACATAATACTCTCGAGGCAAGTCTCCATTTAGTCCATGCTACCCCAATACGATGTGTGATATCATCATCGATATTGCCACTACTTTGGATAATGGACCCCAGATACTTAAAGTTTTTCCTCTTGGGGATAGGTTGAGTGGCAAGCCTCACATCACTGTTTGCTTTATCCCTCGCAACACTGAATTTGCACTCCAAGTATTCTGTTTTGGTCGTGCTCAGTTTAAATCCTTTGGACTCCAAGGCGTATCTCCAAACCTCCAACCTATTATTAATTTAGTTCGAGTCTCATCAATCAGTACTACGTCATCTGCAATAGCATCCTCCTCTTGGATAGATCGCGTTAGTTCATCCATCACCAAGGCAAACAGGAAAGGACTCTACACAGATCCTTGATGGAGTCTCATCTCAACAAGAAAATACTTTGAGTCTCCTTCCACTGTTCTTACCCGAGTTTTGGCTCCATCGTACATGTCCTTAATTGCCCTGATATATGCTATTGGGACATCTTTCACCTCTAGACACCTCCATAGGACATCTCTTGTAACCTTATCACAAGCATTCTCGAGATCAATGAACACTATATGAAGGTCCTTCTTTCTTTCCCTATATTTTTTCACTAATTTTCAAACAAGATGAATTGCTTCTGTAGTCGATCGTCTCGGCATGAATCTAAACTGATTCTCCGAAATAGACACTTCTATTCTCAGCCTCATTTCCATCACTCTCTCCAGACCTTCATCATGTGACTCAACAACTTGATACCCCTGTAATTGTTACAGTTTTGAATATCTCCTTTGTTCATGTGCAATGGAACTATTGTACTCTTCCTCTATTCATCAGACATATTGACAGTCTTCATAATAGCAACTAAAATTTAATTAAAAATGAATAAAATACCCAACTCGATTCATATTTTAAATAGGTAAAAATAAGTTATCCAATGAATAATATGGGCAAATATGAATATGAATACTCATGTTAAAAGTTTCAAAAACATATTCTTTTACTCATGTTAAAAGTTTAAAAAAAAAAATACTCTGGAGGAGCGTTTATTCCCTTAAATAGATTTTAAATAATATAAATTTAAATTAGTCGAGATTCGAAGCTCAATATAAATGTCAAAGTGCAACTAAATTCGTTTTCATTTTTAAGTGAAATATCGTATTAAGGATCGATTTGATGGGCCTGTCATTTTCGTTTTTGATGGGCTCAAATTAATTGGACAGTGAAAGCCCACCCAATGGCGTAATCGGATCCAACTTGAAATATCCTAATCGGTACACTCATATTACCCTTTTTCAAGAGTGCTGAAACTTTACCACTTCGATTTCTTCACTCTCCATTATCTCCTGCAATGGCGTCCATCGCCGCCCCTGGTCTTGCTATTTCCGTCAACCGTTCTCACCGCCGGCTCAATTCAGCCACCACAACTACCGGTACCTCTGTCACTGCTGCTCTAGCTCATCCCCATACAATCAAGTCAAAACTACAGACATTTTCCTCTTCCCAAAACCCTAAACCCTTATCCTCAAACTCCCGCGATAATTCTAACATTTTTGCCTCAAAACAGCTCCAAAATGTCGTGAAAACCTCCGCCGTCATTGGTGCTGGGATTTACGCGCTCTCCAGTGGGGTGTCTAATGTTCTACTCAGTGGGAGTGGTGGTGGTGGATCCGGAGGAGGTGGTTCTGGAGGTGGTGGTGGAGGTGGAGGCGGCGGGGACAGTTTCTGGTCGAAGATTTTCTCTCCTGCCGCGATTGCAGGAGAAGAGGAATCACAGGAATGGGATTCGCACGGCTTGCCGGCGAATATTGTGGTACAACTGAACAAACTCAGTGGCTTTAAGAAGTACAAGGTTTCCGACATCCTTTTCTTCGACCGCCGTCGTGGGTCAACGGTTGGGACGGAGGATTCGTTCTTCGAAATGCTATCGTTACGGCCGGGTGGAATTTACACAAAGGCAATGCTGCAGAAAGAGCTAGAAACCCTAGGAACCAGTGGAATGTTCGAAAAAGTTGATCTTGAGGCGAAGACTAACCCTGATGGGACAGTCGGGGTTACTATATCCTTCTTGGAAAGCACTTGGCAGTCAGCTGATAAATTTAGGTGTATCAATGTGGGTTTAATGCCCCAGACGAAACCCATAGAGATGGATCCGGACATGACGGAGAAGGAGAAATTGGAGTATTTTAATAGCCAGGAGCAGGATTATAGGAGGAGGATTGAAAGGTCTAGGCCATGTTTGTTGCCGGTGTCGGTGCAAAGGGAAATTTTGCAGTTGTTGAGGGAGAAAGGGACAGTTAGTGCCAGGTTGCTGCAGAAGATTAGGGATAAAGTGCAGCAGTGGTATCATGACAATGGGTATGCTTGTGCTCAAGTAGTGAATTTTGGGAATCTGAATACAAAGGAGGTTGTTTGTGAGGTGGTGGAAGGGGATATTACTCAACTAATCATTCAGTTTCAGGATAAGCTGGGCAATGTATGTGAAGGAAACACTCAGTATCCGGTTGTCCGGAGAGAATTGCCTAGGGAGGTAAGCTGGAAGATGAATGATACAAAAGGATTTTCTTTCTTTAATGCAATGGACTTCGTTGGAATTTTCAAGTTTGTTGGTTAAAAGGAAAAAAATAACTTGCATTCGTCTGACATGCTATGAAATTTGGTTCCCATGTTGCATTTTGTTATTATCATTTTATTTATAGAATTCAAGAAAGACTCTTTCATTACCATCTACCTGCCGGAGCTGAATGAGAGTTATGCATGTTGTGCTTTTGAATTGCTGGCCTTCCTTCATTTGATTGATTTCAATTTTGTTTGGTTTGATTCACTAATAAGCGTAAGTTTGATGAATGTACTGTCATTTTGTTGCTTGAAGTGCTATATTGTTGTTCTGCTGATGGAGGTACTGCAATAATTTTTGGCTTTGTAGTTCTAATATTTTACTGAACTTCTGGTACAGGTTGATGATTTGAGTATTATGTTGAATCTCATATTTCTTGCTGGGTCTGTACCATTTTTAGTGGTTCTATATCTTTTGGTTCTTATTCAGTACTATGGAATTGGAGTAATGTGAGCTTGTTTATCAAAATTCCTTTTGACATTTTTGCACTTAGGGGTAGCATTCTAGGTGTATATTTCAAGACCTCTCTCTCTCTCTCTCTCTCTCATGCACTGAAGTTTACAATTTGGGATTGACATGGCTCTAACTATGTGTGATACTTTAGCTTCGTCAAGGGAGAGTTTTCAACATTGAGGCTGGAAAACAAGCTTTGAGAAATATAAATTCTCTAGCCCTCTTCTCTAATATTGAAGTCAACCCTCGCCCTGATGAAAAGAATGAGGGAGGGATAATTGTTGAAATTAAGCTCAAGGAATTGGAACAGAAGTCAGCTGAAGTCAGTACTGAATGGAGCATTGTCCCAGGTCGTGGAGGTCGGCCCACATTGGTACACTGTTAAACATCTGAACTGTGTAGTTTGATATGGCTTATTAGATCTTACTGTTAGCCCACTGCTAAGTGCCTTGCTTTTCTGTGTCATGGCATTTAGGCTTCAATTCAACCAGGTGGAACTGTTTCATTTGAGCATCGGAATCTTTATGGACTCAATCGCTCAATTCTTGGTTCAGTTACTACTAGCAACTTCCTCAATCCTCAGGTTACTGTTCTGTTCTGTTTTCATTCCTGATGCTTTTGGTTTTGTTCTGCACTCCTTTTTCCAGTGCCTTATACATCAGCAATGATCCTAAGCCTAATCATTTTTACAGGATGATCTTGCATTTAAGTTGGAATATGTCCATCCTTATTTAGATGGTGTTTATAATCCTCGAAACCGTACACTCCGTGCTAGCTGCTTCAACAGCAGAAAGTTGAGTCCTGTCTTTACTGGGGGGCCTGGAGTAGATGAAGTCCCTCCTATATGGGTTGATCGGGCTGGACTTAAAGCCAACATTACTGAGGTATGACAACACTGGTATAACTGTGATGCATCTGGCCTACAGGTCTTTGTTATGAAGTGTTTGTCTGCTTTGTAGTGAACCCTTGTAGCACTTGGTAGTCAATAACAAAATTAACCACAAAAAAGATCCCTTGCCTAGGTGCTTAAATGACTTGTTAAATACAATGGAAGTTCTTTTGATGAAGCTTGGAAGTCATTTTAATAGGGCAGTGTAGAGCTGTCTGTTTTGCTTCCTAGCTAAATATTTGTACCGTCTCCAAGAAAATTGAGTTGAACATGGACCAATGGAGTTCTATTTATTTGGGACTGATAAGAATTTCAGATAGATAATGTAGAATACTGTATTTGATGCTTATAGCCATTTTTTTGCTGCAGAATTTCACTCGTCAGAGTAAGTTCACTTATGGACTTGTGATGGAAGAAATAACAACACGTGATGAAAGCAGTAACATCTCTGCTCGTGGACAGAGGGTATTGCCAAGTGGTGGAATTAGTGCAGATGGACCTCCCACTACCCTTAGTGAAACTGGTATTGACCGCATGGCATTTTTACAAGCTAACATTACACGAGATAACACCAAGTTCGTAAATGGGACAATAGTTGGTGAGAGGAATGTGTTCCAGGTGAGATTAGCTTCTGTTTTCTTTTGGACTTCACTCTGTTTTTTTTTTTTTTTTTTTTTTTGCAAATCAAATTTTTGAGTAGCTTTTGGGCTTTCTTAATAAAAAATGTCCATTTCAGCAACTGGTCTTAGATGGCTTTCATTGGAAAGTCATTTCATGCGTTTCGCCGGAAGCAAGTGATCAACATTGAATAATTGAGTGTCATCCCATGCTCCAGAATTTCATATACCTTTAGACTTTTCTTGCTACTCCGATAAGTCGTCTAGTTCATGCTGATGATGTTCAAGATCTAGGATATAATTTCTGGTTACATTTCTTTTTTATGGATTCTAATATGACTATTTAATATTTCATTACAGGTCGATCAAGGACTTGGAGTTGGCACTAAGTTCCCTTTTTTTAATCGTCACCAGCTGACATTGACCCAATTTATCCAGTTAAAGGAAGTAGAAGAAGGTGCGTGTAAGGCTCCACCACCTGTGCTGGTCCTCCATGGCCACTATGGTGGATGTGTTGGAGATCTTCCCAGTTATGATGCTTTCACACTTGGGGGACCTTACTCAGTCAGGGGCTACAATATGGGAGAGATAGGCGCGGCTAGAAATATTATTGAGGTATGTATAGTTTCTTCTATCAAAGCAAGCTAGGACATGCGCTATATTCTCAGTTTTTGCTACAAAACTTATGTCCAATAAACTCAGTTGGCTGCAATGCTTCCTGCAGTTGGCTGCTGAGCTGCGAATACCTGTTAGAAACACACACGTGTATGCATTTGCAGAACATGGAAATGATCTTGGGTCCTCAAAAGCTGTCAAAGGAAACCCAACAGAGGTCTATAGGAGGATGGGACATGGCTCCTCATATGGCGTTGGTGTAAAACTAGGTCTAGTACGAGCAGAATATGCTGTTGACCACAATTCTGGAACTGGAGCTGTATTCTTCCGTTTTGGAGAGAGATTCTAGTTTCAGATTTCGTGGTCAGATTCTTTCTTTTTGCAGCTAGTCGGATCTACATAGTTTAATTAGAGTCAAGAACTGCACACGGCTGAGTTTGGTATTCAGTAAACTCTAAAACTTTGTTTGGTAAAAGATATTCTGTGATTATGGTTAGAACCTTGTTGAGAGAAAGTGAGTATGTTCATTCGTGTAACCAAAAAATGTAATATAGGAAATTTGTGCATGCCCTTTCCAAAATTTCAATTCGTTCACTTGAAATAAGTATAAATTGCTTCGATTGCGACTTGTATGTTATCCGGGTTTTTATGTATTTTGACCAGGTAAATGGAGTCTGCTGTTTTTCTTTTGAGTACCACATTTCAAAATCAATCCTCAACTTTGAATTCTAAATTTCTGCTTAAAAAATTGCTGAGAGAATACTCGAAACATGTTGAAAGAATCACTGTAGACATGTATAATTATCAAATGGATGTATTTAATTTGTATAAGTTTTGAAAATTTTCTAATATGTATAAATACAGAATTAATGTATATTTACCTTGTTTATATTATTGGCAGTGAATTATACAAATGAATATCCAAATTATATAAATAATTGATATAGCTACATTTATGAAATATAATTATCTAAATTGTAGTTATTTCAACTTGTTAATTTTCAGAACTAAGCTATTTGTGAAAATTCCGCATTAGTATTTAACTTTAAATTTCCTAGTTTACACGATTTATCGCTGACAATATCTATTTTGATCGAGTGGTTTGATAACATATTAACTATCTCTCACAAGGCCCAACGGACTAGAAAAGAAGGGAAGGGACCCGAGCAAAGGAGTTCTTAATCTTCTTCCATGTATGCTACAAAACAAATTCAGATGTCCACTATTTTTCACTTTAAAGAGTTGCAACAGCTTAATAGAGAGCAACACTGCATACAGGTTCCCCAGCCTTTACCAGTGGAAGAAGTCATGCTAAAGAAAGGAGTTCCTCTTTTTTCAATCAAGATCTTAACCTGTAAATACCCTAATCAGTTACTTCATACAATGAGGAGCCATATCATCTTCCTACTACAAGAATTCTGGATGTTTGTTAACACTAGAATAGAGAAAGTAACACCTTAGGAGGATAAAACCTAAATGCCAACTAAATAAGCAAATTTTGTGCAATAATAAAACTTAAACCAAGGTAAAAAGTTGAGGACAAACGATTTCACTAACTATTATTCAAAGAAATAACAAAGAGAATACAACAAGAGTTGCAGAAGTAACTAAATTTCAAACTTCCGATACACAAGATCAGAGTACAAACAGAATCTTATATCAGCTAGGGTTGCTGAATTTTACCTACTCGGTACTGTCTGAGAGAGGAAACAGACACATTCACTGAAAGATAGTTCATACAAGCATAGATACACATGGAAAGATATAGAAGCTCCAAGAAGTAGGACAAATAGAGGAACCAGCACATACCATGAATTGTCATCTATAGTTCTCACAGATTTAATCCCATATAATTTTAGTTGCAAAATAGATGAGCAGAAAAAATATGTGCTACAAATATGAAGGTGAGACGTACAGCAACTTAATTCAACTAGACTATATAAGAACAGTTACTGGATCCTCCCTATGATTGATTATCAAGTTTGTCATGTTAAGGAAACCAGGGCAGCAAATCATCTAGGTGAATTAAGAAAATATATGCTACAATCACTCCGACAATATATAAAGACAAGTTCTTCCACTTATTACTGAATTTGAAGCAAAATAAAACTCGGGAGAATAAATATGGAGCAAATTATTAGTTTCTTATAGAAGGAGAGTGAAAGAGGAAGAAGAATATAGGCCCATAAGGCAGAGAAGATGAAGATTCAAATAGCCAATATTTAAGGGCTGCTGACAACATTTTATATTACTGTCTGGACAATTGCAGGAAAAGAAGGTCCAATACACCCATTACTAGAAAAACGTTATGTCATTTATCATTCAAAGGACAGGTTGATGTTATGCTACAAACAATTTGCCGCTGCTGGACAAAACACTCTTTGGGAAAAGGACCATCAAAATGCATCGCATGAATGGATCGAACCAACTGCCTTTCTGCGGTCTAAATCGAATTTGTCCCATATTTTACCAGAGAACACCTCATGATATCTGACATGATTCTTCCATGATCAAATGACATCTTGCAGGTCTGCACTATAAATGAAGTTACATTGGGTGTTCTTCTATATTAACTAAATGACTAAAATAACACATAAGTACATGTAATATGGCATGCCATAAAATTTTCCAGTATGCATTGAATGCTGGCTCTGGTCTGTGAAAGCATCTCTGTTCATCAGAAAAAGAAACCCAAGAGCAATGCTTAACATGAATATATAGAGCTTTCCTTCCTATTGACTTAATTGTGCTTCCATCTTTGTTTGCATCAATCTAAAAGAAGGGTAAAAAAGTTACTTCTAATGTTTACCAATACAATCCGTACTGGGCAATAATATCTTTTCATGGCAATAATCTATAAAGATTTTATGACTGCCACCACTTTTGCCAGTCCAACTCCCAGATAAAATGGTCAATGTCCGAGGCCCTCTTTAAAAGTAGTCTGCTCAAGTCTTAAAACCCAGAAATGAAATCTGCAAGCTATTGTTATTTTAAAACCCAAACACGGAATCTGCAATCTATCGTAATAAAGTTTTTCGGCTACATTAAGTTTCACAACTGAATTCACAAAAAACCCATGAAGGTGAGCAGTACACAAGATCTATGAGACTAATGAGTAATGCGGCAATGCTATGTTGTTTTGTCCCATTTCTAGAAAATAATGGATTCATATATGAAGAGAGTGCATGAACACTACACCGAGCAATACACAAGGAAAAAGTGAATTACATATATTATTCTGTAAGTTCTTCTGTTATGTTAGACAGTCTTTCGAGTTAGGAACTTACAATGATAAACAAATTAAAGAGCCAACAGGAAAGCTAGGAAAGTAAGTCTAGTATTTGTCAGGAGACCTTACCTTTTAGACTGGCTAGTAACATTTTGTTTCCATAAGCTTGAGATTTAGAAACTTCTTAGTTCTAAAGAACGTCTAGTTTTCTTTACATGGTTCAGTAGCGGACCTCTCAAGGAGTGGGACTTAGGTATATTGATTGTTTGATTACCAGATTAATCAGTGCAAATTTATTTTGTTTACCAGGAATTCAAGTTTTTATGCCCAAAACTCATACTCCTAGTTGCAAACCACCCAGTCAGACTTCTGATGAACTTAAAATCAGTATTCATCCCTCTACATGTACATAATTGAGTTCGGAAATCTATCCACAAAAACGATAAATTTTTTCTCAAAAATGCTCCAATAAACATTTAAGGACTTAGCAGCTTGCATAATGAAAGGATCTTACCCCAGCTTCTAGAGCTACTTATCATTAGATGCAACAGGGTGATAGTAACCGTAATTATTTCCAGACCAGTCCCACTGTTGTGCCATATTATACTCATGATGAAACACAAGTGGCGGTCCACCCCGGTAAACAACAGACATGCCTAAATGTCCTCCGTTCGGTATTCCCATCACTGGCATCGGCACCATTTGTGGTTGATACGGCATCAGAGCTGACGTTGCCATGTGGCCATTAGTCTTGCGCAGGTAGCCATTCTCACCGGACTCGCGCAAACCCTGCGGCGCCGGCGTGGAAGTAGTAAACAAATGATCAGACGAAGAAGGACCCTCATTCCGCTGATTTCTTTTCATATACAATCTGTACTTCTGTAAATGACTTGCGACGTTCTCTCTAGTCAATCCTTCCACATTCATAAGCTGCATAATCGTCTTCGGTACAGCTCCTTTAATACCTAAGTGCGCCACCACTTCAATAAAACGCTTGTGCAACTGAGGCGTCCAAACAAGCCTGGGACGCTTCAGAGTCTTACAGGAGGAATCATCAGCCAAATTCTCGTTACACAGAGATGAATCAGCCTCTTCAGTGCCTCCGGATTCAACCCGCCGGAGCTTCCTCGGATCGGATCCCTCTCTCGCCAGATCCGTTTCATCTCTTTCAGTAACAGTCTCTTCTCTAGTCTTCTCCTCACCAAACGGCTTGAAATTGGAGTTGTTCATCGAAGCCATATCCTGTGAGTGCCATCTCTGGAGAGACGAAAACGTATTCTGTGAAGCACGATTTACATCGGTCATCGTCTTTGAAGCTTCCGGAGATATTCTGAACGCAGCAGCGAGTTCCGCCGGAATCAACTGCAGATTCAACGGCGTGAGATCATCGACGTCGGGAAGTCCAACCTCCCAGAGAAGTCTGTCATCGCTAGAATCATAGTCGGTTTGCTTCACTTCTTCATCCATGGTTAACAATACTCGTAACTACGATTTCTCTTAAACTTTATCGCGGTCACCGATAGATATTCCGGCGAATTTCAGAGAGATGCCATTGAAGAAGATGAGGAAATGGGAAAGCGATTGGCGGTGGAAAATGGAAATAAATAAGTTGGGGAAAAGGTGGATAGTGTTATAAAAAGTACAAATATCTGATTGCAACGTGGCACTGGCCCTCTTCCAGCGTGGATGTCTTTACCAGATATTTTTTATGCCTTTTCTTTTCCAACATGTCTTTGAACTATTTGGAAATAATATAAATAGTTTATTTTTTTCACGAAAATGAATGTACTCGTGAGAGGGTTTAAATAGTAAGATATGAATGAAAAAATAAAAAATATAAAAAAATCAAATAAAATAAAAATAAAAAGTATATTTTTTTCATTAATAAAATATAAAAAATATTATTCTTATATTAGAAAACATTTCTTCGTGCCATCGCCGATCGCTCAACTTCTGCTTCTATTTGATCTTTTTTAATATACCACCTACTGTTGTTACATTTTGTTAGGTATTTTACTTTTAAAAGATATAAAACGATTCTCATATTATCCAGAATCGACTATTTTATTATTTCTCTTTTTTTAACAATATCTTTAACGTCCTTGTTCCCAATGCACTCAATTCCTCCCTCCCATAAAATAATAACAAGTTGGCCTAATACGGTAAAAAGAAATTGTAATGACGATTGACGAAGCTTTGGGAGTAGGTAGTGGACATGCGTACCATCCTGCTTATATATTGTTTAAAAAATGAAGAGAAATATATTTACTTAAATTCTTAGAAGAAAAATTCAAGCCTTTAAAATAATATTTTTAAAACTAACACTACTTGAGCTGTACATAATTTTGGAACTACTATAAGTACGAAAACAAATTGACAAATCTGACTGTAATTAATTAAAATATAAACGAGACTTGGTCAAATAATTGTTGTGTGATTTTACAAGTACATAAGAAGTTATTGGTTCAAAATATATATATATATATATCAATTGGATGCTCCGATCTGTAATAGACTAAGTAGTTAGATATCTTTCTCATCATTTTGGCACATTTTACACCAATCAAACTCGAAATAAAATAATTTCACAATCAGTATATCCGATAAAATTTCACAAGTGAAGCCAACCTTACCACTATTCAAAGAGATGTCATCTCCAAAAAACCCACCAACCATTATAGACCAAAATTATTTTCCTTATCCCACCAACCAAATAACCCTATCAATCAATGTACATTATATTATGAATTAGTTCTCTGCTATGTATTCAGCTTCCACTACCAATCAACTACACCTCAATTCCTAATAACATATATAACAATTTCTCCTTATATTTATTAAATTTGCCACTTTCTCAGAAATAATTTAATTGTTTCTAGTATTGTTAAGAAATATTAGAGACTAAATCCTCATTCCAATCTAATCTGAGTTGGAAATCGCCCCCAAAAGGAGAATGGCGAATTTTCTAAATATCTAGAGATGCTTTCTAATCCACACAAGTTTCCATCCTAGCATTTATACGTCTTTAACCTACTCTGGAACAATAACTAAACCTTGACCGAAACAAATTGAAGATAATCATACTACCTCACAAAGATACGGGTAAGGTCTATGAACATACATCTTAACTTTTTAAAACCCTACTTGTAGGATTTCCACTAGGTATGTTACTGAATCTAAAAGCAGCAAACTTGCAAGGAAGCAAACATAAATATATGAGGAAAGGAGACATACTTGGCCATAATAAAACATTTCCATACCATACATAAAAATTCTGGCTTCACCTAAACCATCAACTCTCCACATGGCGACATTTTGTACAGTCTCGTTCATATAAAAACTACCTCATCTTTTTATCATTTATACACCATTTAGAGACTTGATTTTCCTCTGCGTGGCTATCAGGAATATTTGACATCCGAGCCTCAGCATACCTGATCCTATGTATAAACGTCCAACTACACAATATACAGTTCTCTAGTACAAGCAACAACTTTATTTGCAATCAGCTCATACTGCCCTCAAAGAGAGTTCTAGAGCCAGAGCACAAGATACGGAGAAAATAAAGGAAGAGAGGTAGCTCAAACTAGCCTCGGTCAGCTGTACAACTTCTTTCCTAAAAGCTAAGCAAGATTTGGAGACTGAGCAGCAATTCTTCGTTCTGCAACATTCATAAAAGCAAATCATCAGTATCATTATAACACAACTAGATAAGCAAAGTTCTAGTCAAATGCAAGCAGAAGAGCTGATGCTTACCTCCAGCTGCAACAAGTTTCTCAACACGAGCAACAATGTGCTTTCCATAAGTGTATTTCTTTAGAGCATTCAAGTGAACCTTTATTCTAGAAAGGATCAGCTCACGTTGCTGATCACTGCACGTTTCCAAAACTTTCTGTACAACATAATTTGCAAACTGATCTTTCATCATTGCCTGGTAAAAAGGGAAGAAAAATGAGAAAATACCACAAATAGAAAGGAACGATGACATCCACATAAAGATAAAGTCAATCAGAGAGAGACATGAAATCCAAAAGCAAGGCTTGCAGACTTGCCTTCATTTGGTATACGAGTGGAGAGAAGAAGAGAAGGGAGAAATGGAGATTAGCAAGTCAAACCAGCTTTAAGAAAAAATGCAGACTTGGAGAAAGTGAAACCTTAATTTAGTATCATAAACCTACGAACAAAATTTAATGGAAAGACTAGAAAAGGAGGTGATGGAGATTAGCAAGTCAAACCAGTTTTTAAGGGAAAATGCAGACTTGAAAAGTGGAGTGATTAAAAGGTTAATATAAGTGATATGCATGTGTCAATCTAAGGAGAGAAGTAATAACAAGTTAAATACAAATAGATAGGCATGAGTTCATGATGCAAGAGCGAATGACATTTTGAAAGATATCATGGAGCGGAGAGTTACAAGAGTTCCTGTGACAATTATGTTGAACCATGTTTGGCTAAGAGTTACATGATACCAGTAAGTATTTGTTTTTTTTTAAATCATGAAAGCTAACCGCTTACTTCATGCAGAATTTTATCAATCACCTGATCCTGGAGCAGTGGAAAGAGGATCAAGAATGACTAGATGAAGTACCACAAGAAAAGGCAAAATAATATGCTTGTAACGATTTTGTGATCTTCACAAACCAAATGACAAAAGATTTGGAAAACTCATAGTAAAGCATAATTACTGTCAAGTCTTGCTACAAAGTCAACAGTCTTCACCGTGTGGACTTCAAACAATATTGGTCATGGATTTAATTTTTCTGCAAAACCCAAGCACCTTACAAAGTGGAGTGCTTATGGTTGGTGGAGAACAGAAGCATCTTTCCATCTCTTCATTCACAGTAAGGTGATTGCGCAGCTATGGCTTATCTCAACATAGTGGCCATTAGATGGGTGATGTTCAAAATATCCGCACAGAGAGAGAAGGAAAAGGGAAAATCGTTTGGTGAAGTACTATTCAATCTTCCATTTGGACAGTGCTAAAACGAAAGAAGAGCATCATGTTTTGAAGACAAATTAACTCCATATAACAGATCAAGTTTAATTAAACAGATTTGTTTTCGATTTCGTGTAAGGAAGAGCTTGTAAATTAAACAAAATCTACTGTCACCCTCTTAGAATCCCCACAAGATTATATTAGCAATCTTCTTTTGGTTTTAGCTTTGTAGTTCTGACATTTTTTTAGTGCTTCATATAATAATATATTTTCCTTTCTCAACAATGAATGGTCTTACCTTTAAGTACTTCCTGCCCTTGGGAAAAGAAATTTCAGCACAGGATATTTCATTTTCATTTGATGTCATACCACCCTAAACAACTTTTTAGCTTCCACTTATCACCAACTTAAGTTTTACAGAAATGAGTAGAGCTATCGACAAGGTCCATACTGATACCTTCATACTCAAATTCAGAAAGGCAAAAGGCCTTCTGGCCATTGTTCAATTCTGGACTTCCTCAAGATCAGTTAAGGAACATGACAGAACATGTAACACAGTAACACAGTTTTTGTGAGTTCCTTGGAAAAATATTTTCCAGCTCCTCATATCTACTGTTTTGATATTAAATTCCAGTTCCCCCATATCCTATTGTTCTAAAAATTATATATAACATATCCTATCAATCTCTCCAATCTAGTTTAAGGTTACATCACTAGACAATAAATTAATACTAAGGTATGGTAGAGATAAGACAGTTATCCTATGAGACCTAACCAATACTAGACCCATATAGACATTATGAGAAGTCTCATATAATTACCAGTTGCTGATACCTTATTCTTTTACCCGAGAACTGCTTCTCAATAAGTACAAGGAGCCAAATCATCGGCAGTGTGAGTATAGGTTGTTACAAGAATGCTACAACAAGAAGGGACCATTGAAAAGACCATATAAATATCACATCTGCACCAATTCTATAGGAATGTACATCCTAATTACAAGTCCCAAAATATCCTGGACCACCCTAAGGGCCTGGTAAAACGATGCTATTCATGAATATTGGTATTTTTGACCAGATATAAGAGTGGAATTTTACAAAAAAAGAGAAAAATAGAAAACGATCAATCTCTATTATATCCAAGGTTGGAAGTTTTATACCCCATTCATTTCCAAACTCTGATGAGGATATCTCAACAATACATAGATCCAAGCAAAACAAATGAGAGCAGGTAAAAATGGTAGAAGGTCCAGTACAAGGCAGTATAGAGTAATGAGAACCTAATAATTATATAAAACAATATTATACTTGAAACTAAGACTAGAAATAAAATAAAGCTTAACCAAACCTGAAGAGGTTCATTTTCGTCAGTCGTGCCAAGCATCTCATCCACCAGGAGCTGCCTTTCGCTGGCACCACCAAAAGCTAAACACTTCTCAACAACATTAGAGGCAAACTTCTGCTGGCTCATTTGCACAATCTTCCCCGCTAGTTCCTTAATAATAGCAGAACGCTCGTGTGGCTTCCCATGCTCCAGTACATGCTGCCAGTATTGCATTTAAAATAAAAACAGGGGAGGGTTGGGGGTATCTCAGCAATGGATGAGAAAAAATCTTCAAAGAAACATGTGTGCCAAAAACATAGCATGGTTGGCTTCCAAAAATTGATATGAGCAAACAGAATTTTTTTATTTTTCCCTCGGTCCTTCAGCTAGAAAAACATTAACAAAGGGGAGCAACAAACAAAGGTTAGTGGGGTATAGAAGATGGATTGACAATAACTTTGATCTAAGATCCACATTTGCCTTAATAAAGAAAGCATTTTGGCGCCCATAATGAAGCTACGTAAATGTCCACGGTAGTTAAGGTTTCTGCACCCTTCCAACATTGCTATAGTCAGATTTCGAGAACATACCTTATAAGTCCTCCTTTTTGGCATTTATTAATGGGGATAACATTTTCTCATACAAAAATAGAAGACATATTTAGTGGAAAATCGAATCAAAATGCGCAATACTTCAGATCTAGGACAAGCGACTCCATATGCTATTTCCACATCAAATTTATGAAACGGATGCATTGTGTGAATTGTTTGTTCCATTATATGTTGTCAAGGATATGAGCAACAGAACAGGATACGTCACCAATACAGCAAATTATATTTTGTTGAGTAGCATGATACAAGAGCAAAGCATGCAGTTTATTTCAGAAAAGCACGTACCTGAATAACATAATTACCATATTGATCTTGTGCCAACATGCTAACAGATCCCAGAATTTCTTCCATTACTTTACTTTGTGTACTTGCATCACAGCAATGTTCCAATACTCTCTGCCAGATGAAGAAAATTCTTCAAAATGAACCTCAAACGAATGATGAATAACGCTAATGCACATTACTCATCTACCTGAATTACACGACAGCCATATGGATGAGTGGAGAGATTCACAACTTGACCAAAAAATGTAGAGACGATGAATTGAATATGTTCTTCTGGTACACATTCAATACACTTCTGGATGACATGATTCCCATTCTGATCCCGTACACAACGCATGACATGACCATCGAGCTCCTCAACCATTTTAATCTTCTGGTCTACATCTACCACTTCTATCGCCTGCAAGTGAACCAAAATTTTGTTTGAGCAAAGCTTTGAACTCACAGAGATCATATACTTGGAAAGCAGCTCATAATCAGCCAATTCATAAGAACTCTTTAACAACTAAGAAGCCATATATCATAAAACAGGGTCACTGGCAGAGCAAATATAGATCCAGCAACTACATAACATTATTGCTTAATAGTTGAATTACTTTTGATCTATTTTTCTCATTGGGATAAATATCTTTTGAACCAAAGATACAATGAAAACAAGTCTGCCTAAACATTTAATAATTCAGTTCTGTGAACCTTCTGTATCACGCGGCAACCATACATCTGAAGGCTCAGTGTTAATACATGGCTAAAGAGCTTGCTAGCCAATTCTCTCCTCTGAGATGCCATTCCATGTTCAAAAAACTGAAAAGGAAGTTTCAGAGTTAGTAGAAGCAAAACAACCTAAGGAGCACACAAGATAGTGACCATTTTCCACCTCCCACTCCACAATGAAACCAAAGTTACACATACCTTCTGGATTACATAATTACCAAAAACATCAGTCATCAAAGTAAGAGCTTGGGGAATAATTTCCTGGAAAACCATGTTTTTATCCTCAGGGGTGGCAGTTTCCAGTTTTTGTTGGATAAACCGGCTACCATACTGATCCGCACTGATTGTATATGATACAGAAAATTTCAGAATCATTTCAAATGAACTTCCTAATAAATAGGAACAATTATACGTTAAAAACCGCATGACAAATTCACTAAATACCTGAACTCAACAACGTGACCGGCAATTTCTGAAAGCTCAAAACACCTGGTCTTATTACTCTTGAACTCTTCCAATAGAGAGGAAGCAAAGCTGTTTTCCATGTTATCCAAGTGCCATGATCCTATTACACCTGAAGTTATGTTTCTCATTGCACCAGGGAACCTCATATTATAGTCACTGTGCCTCATTGGACTACCAGGACCAACTGGAGAGTTTGGAACAACAGGACTTGCCAAGGGACTTCCAGGATATGATAAACCGACTCCAAATGTAGGACTACCATAATAGCCATGATGACTTGAACCACCACCTTTACTGCTGAGTGGAACACCATATTGTGACTTCGGAGACAGGGCATTGCCAAGATAAGCTTTCTGAAGCATGTCTGTATAGGAATTGCCAATGTAGTTCCTATCCACGGAAGGATCATTAAGTGCGGCAAGCTGTGCAACATATTCAGCTGTCAAGTACTGCAGATACATAGGATCCATGAAGGGTGCTTGTAAAGCACTCCCAGACATCTGATTTCCCATCCTGCCGAGATTCTGCTCTGAGACCCCCGAGTTCAAATGAGATGCTCTCAACATTCGAGAGTCCAATCCAGGTAGAGCCATCCCAGACGCAGCAGCAGCAGTTTCAAACAAAGGAGGAAGATTATAGTTGCCAAGATGACTTGTCACTGGATTAACAGAATGACTACCTAAACCATAATTGGAAGGACTGTCCACATGAGGATATTGAGAAAGTACACCACCTCCGCCATTCAATGTGGATGTTTGAGATCCTTTCACGTAAGAATTATTAGATGCCATTGCAGATCTGTGCAGATCCTCTGGGAGGTTAGAATTGTTAAGGTCTGACCGCCCACTGTTGCCAGCACCAGTGTGTCCTTTTGCAGAGTGAGATTCAGACCACATATTAAACTGAGCAGATTCTGATCTCTTCAGATATGCATGCTGCTGACTGTTATTGTGACTACCTGTTTAATTGTAAGAACATTATTGGTACAAGCATTGTGTACAATCTGTGAAAGATCTATAACTAACATACCGTTTGAAAGATTCATGCAAGACAACGCAGCAAGCAGATCCGCAGACTCGGCAGTGTGAGAGACACCATTAAATGAATTTGGACTATCAACGCTCCTCTTCTCAGAAGTGGCTCCCCTCCCTCCACCAATAGGAGTGAGGGAAGGGCTAGGAGCCCTAGCTATGCGCTGGGGATCAGGAGTAGTGCTTCTTGACAAGGAAGCCCCCAAAGCAGCAGCATATGAAAAGGAAGTAGGCGCCCCAACATGTTGAGCACCAGATGAGCCTTGTCCATTAGATACAGGCCTTAAAGGATCTGAAGTTGAAAACTCATGACGAAGGTGAGACAGCTCAGCTTCTGCTGAACCCAAGTTATCACTACTTTCATCAAAAGCATTACCGCTAGCTGGTCGTGAAGGGGGCCCAGGAGCAGGAGAGCCACGGTTCAAGTCATCCTGGAAGTAACATGATTTATAAGCCACCAGAATGGTAATTCCAACCCAAAAAAAAAAAAAATATCTTGACAAACTGTAACATTTTCTATTGGAGAGAGCTAAAGATGTTTTTCACCTTGCAGCTATAAGGTTATGCTACATAACAGATATCATTAACAATTTATTACATTGGTTAGATCTCAAAGTTTCAAAGGCGGAAGAAAAATTAACAAGAGACATCTATATCAGCAAAAGAATGGCATATTAAAAATGATCACATGACAAGGTATGCTTTCCTATATTTAGAGAAACTACCAAGACTTTCCTAAATACACTACGAAAACTCCAGTTATATACACAGGTGAATAAATCCCAGAAAGAGAGGAAATAGAGATCACACATATCACCAAGTACAAAAAATAGGAAGGACGTAACATGGCCGAATGTAATTGCAGCAAGAGCACAGAATATCTGCGCTGTTTATGCCAGCAAGCTTAGAAGAAAATTACCAAACAGCTACTTATGGTTTCCTCCAGAGGGAGTTGGTTTTGGGAAAGAAGAGGGGTCTTAAAATATTGAGTTAAAAAACTCAATCCAAGCAGGAGTAAAGGTGAAAATAGCATGACTGCATCAGATCTTAATCAAAAGAAACACCAACTAATCATTTCACTTATTCCTTGGTCGATTTTGAAGCGATTAAATATACTTCCGTTACACGGATGAAACAAATATATAATAAGAGCTTGGCATGTTCAGATGACGCAGTCATGGTTTTCAAGTTACCACTTGTTGTAACACTATTTTGTATTTATCATGCCAGTGCAAAAAACAGTATCATCTACATATATGCAGTTGCTTGAAGTACTGTAGAATGAAAAGAATAAAAAAGGAGAACAATAGCAGAATTGCCTTGAGACGCATAAATGCCTTATCTTTTCATCATCCCAACTAAATGATTTGAGTAAATGGAGTTATCGATATATCAAAATATGTCATGAACAAATGGTTTAACAGAGCCAGAATGAAAAGTATAATTACTAATGCACGCATATATGCAAAATATTTCAATGTAGGAATGCTATCATGAACTCATACAAACATAGAACGTTATAATCTAGTATACAAGAATTTCAAAAGTAGTTCTACGAACATGCCTAAACACCTCCAGAAACCTGTAGATAGCTGTTTCCGTCTATTCCAAAAACATATGGCTTTGTCCAGTAAAATTAACGAGATTGATTCTCACAGAAAAATTCCTAAAATTTAAAGCATTTGATACCTCAAATATGGAAGAAACATTCATTAATCAAAGTTCAAATTGAAACTAATAAAGTTTCATGTGTGCACCTGAAATATTTCAGCAATGCTCTTCTGTTTACTACCTAGTCCTAGTCCTGGCAAACCAATCAGCCCATCACCACCCCACTCTACTGAACCCTGCAATTTGTCTGATTCATTTTCGTTCTCTGCTTTTTTCGAGTTAAACCCTGGAGGCATGGCAAAGAGTGACCTCCCGCTACTACTCCCATTATCATTCTTGTTCACCTTCCTCCTATCCCCAATTGCAGAACTCCCTCCTTGCATCCTCTGTGCAAACCTCCAATCCTCCTTAGACAACAGTGGTGGAGGCAACCTAGGGTTAAGATTAACATTCGCGTAATAGTACGATAAGTAAGCAGGATCAGACCTAAGCTCCTCTTCAGACATGAACCCATTATTGTTAAACAACCCACCTACTGCACTTAAAGAACCCTCAATAGTAGGTGGAGCTGACCCACTTCTATACAAATTCAGCTCCTTTTCATGATCATCAGCTTCTTGTCGCCTCGGTTCACGAAGTAACATTCCCATCTCTTTCTCAAACTCATCTCCAAACGAATTCTCATTGTTTCCAAGCATTGGACTTGGACCAAATTCAGATAGCATCTTTTACAAAAACTTAAACACTTAATAGTACTCCACTCATCACCACAACAAAATATAATTAATACCCACAAACCCTAAAACCGAAGAAAGCTAAAAAGATCAAAACTTTATGATACAAACACCAAAACACAAAAAACCCACATGCCAAAACCTGAAAATCAAGATTTAATTCAAGAAAAATCCAATCTTTGATCACATAACTCCATGAAAGCTATGTATAAACATTGAGATTGTGAAAGCGGTGGTAAAGGGGTTTGGGGGATTTTATTGAATATGTTGTGGGAGAGAGAGAGAGAGAAAAGGGAGAAAGTGAAGAAAAATTCAATCTTTGCGGCGAATTGTAGTTATAAGGTAGTTTTAGGGTTTTGTTTTTCTACAGCTACAGAAGATTAATTTTCTCTTTTTTTTTTAACTACTACATGAAAATGGGAGTAATATATACAAAAATTAATTCGCAGTTAACAAATTAAATTAAATTAGCTTTCCTTAATTAAAGGGACTTAATTGACCAAGTGAAAAGAAAAAGGAAAAATACTTATTGAGAGTGCAGGACAATGATGTTTGTCTACCTCGTGTTCTTGTAGAGAATCTGGAGATGACACGTGTACACTGTAGATTCGGAAAAACTCCAATCTGTTCACCTTGTTAAATTTTTAACCAAACAGTGCCTTAACCAGTTAAAATCTAACAAATGGCTTCTTGTGGTAAGTTAATATTTCTGTAAAAAAAATTAGTCTTTACTTCCTAATTTAGAAAAAAAAAATGGGTGTTTTTGGCTTTAATTACTGGCAGATGGTTATTTTTCACTTTCTAGTTTTCTTTCGGGCAAGCATAGCTGATGTGTAAATGTCAATTTCAGGTTTTTCCTCTTTTAAATTAAATATACAAAGGAGTTCAGATTTACTTATGTAATTTCAAATTGTTCAATTTTATAATATTATATAATTAATTATTTTATTTACACATTTAACATTTATAATGTTATCTTTATTATTGAGCGAGTTATCACATGAACTGAATAGATTTAACGTGTTAAAGTATTTTAGAATAAAGTTTTGAAACTATTCATTTACTTTTGATAATGATTTAACGTTATTCTTGATTATTTCTTTAGATTACAGTACATTTAAGGGGGTAAGGCTAAAATGTAATTATCTTTTTCCTTAGCTGCAAGGTATGATTAAAATCAAGGTATTTTAAAAAATAAAATCTGCTCAATTTTAGATAGTACATGATCAAATTTGAAAAAAAAAAATAAAATACAATACTACAAAACACTTAACAGGTTTTCCTCTTTTAAATATACAAAGAAGTTCAAATTTGCCTATGTAATTTTAAATTGTTCAATTTTATAGTATTATATATAATCAGTCGCTTTATTCACACATTTAACATTTATAATATTGTCTTTATTATTGAGCGAGTTATCACATAAACTGAATAGATTTAATGTGCCAAAGTACTTTCAAAATAAAATTTTGAAACTATTCCTTTACTTTTGATAATGATTTAACGTTATTCTTGATTATTTCTTTAGATTGCAATATAGTTAAGGTTTTAAGGGTAAAATGTAATTATCTTTTTCCTTAGTTGCGAGGTATGACTAGACTCAAGGTATATTAAAAAAAAATCTGCTCAATTTTAGATAGTACATGATCAAATTTGAAAAAAAAAATCTAAAATACAATACTAACAAAGCATTTAACAGGTTTTCCTCTTTTAAATATACAGAGAAGTTCAGATTTGCCTATGTAATTTCAAATTATTCAATTTTATAGTATTATATAATCAATCGCTTTATTCACACACTTAACATTTGTAATATTCGTCGTTATTATTGAGCCAATTATCACGTGAACTGAACAAATTTAACGTGTCAAAGTACTTTTAGAATAAAGTTGTGAAACTATTTCTTTACTTTTGATAATGATTTCTGATTATTTTTTTAGATTACAGTACATTTAAGGAGTTAAGGTTAAAATGTAATTATCTTTTTCCTTAGTTGCGAGGTATGATTAGACCCAAGATATATTAAAAAATGAAATCTGTTCAATTTTAAATAGTAAATGATCAAATTTGAAGAAAAAAAAAATCTAAAATACAATACTAACAAAGCACTTAGCATGTTTTCCTCTTTTCAATATACGAAGAAGTTCATATTTGCCTATGTAATTTCAAATTGTTCAATTTAATAGTATTATATAATCGCTTTATTCATGCACTTAACATTTGTAAATATTTGTCGTTATTATTGAGCGGACTATCACGTGAACTGAATAGATTTAACATGTCAAAGTACTTTCAGAATAAAGTTTTGAAACTATTTCTTTGCTTTTGATAATGATTTAAAGTTGTTCTTGATTATTTCTGTAAGTTACAATACAATTAAGGAGCTAAGGATAAAATGAGATTATTATTTTCCTTATATGCGAGGTATGATTAAATCCAAGATGTATTAAAAAATGAAATTTGCTCAATTTTAAATAGTACATAATCAAATTTGACAAACAAAAATTCCAAAATACAATACGTTAATGCATAAAGTACAATTCCAGTAAACTACAAACTCATTGGTATAGGCATTTGGTCTAGAAGATGGAGTAACAATATTTTAATCCTCGTAAACAAAATGAGAAAGTTAAGGACATGAGAAACAATCTACGGTAGAAGTCAATTTTTACATGAAAAATTTTGTTATTATTCTAATTATTTATTATTATTGATTTGACATAGAAATTAAGAAACAATAATAATAAGATTAATTTTATCAAATTACTTTTTCAATAAATAAAAATATAATATCTTAAAAAATTTAACAAAAAAAATAATTATTAATTAATAATAGCACTAAATTAGAAAATAATTATAAAATATTTTTAAATTTTATAAAATTAATAAATATTATTAAATATTTTTTAATATAATAAATAAATAAAAATAGAAAGAAAGAATAATTCATTATTGTTCCAAGTTAGAAGTTAGTACTACTTAAAAAACCAAAAAAGGACCCCACCCCCACCCCCCAAAAAAAGGAGATAACTAAATAGTTGTACTCCCTCCGTCCTCTATTAGTTTCTTTTACCCATCTTTTAAAAAATCATAAAAAGAAAATATCATTTTATTTATTTTCATCCTAAAATCAATATCACTTTAATAAAAATCATTTACATTAATAAATCAACAAATATAATCAGTAGTTTGCAAAATTATCTCTATTTAATAAATATTTCTTGTGAATTAAACACTATTAGAAAGATGGAGTATAAAGATATTATTGAAAGGACGTAAATCTTTATTTATTCATATTTGACTTGTCATACCATACCCCTAAAAAAATACTAGATAAAATGATAATTTTACTATATCACCTCCATATATTATAAACATTCTAAATATTGAGAAGTGAATATTATCTAATAATAAGGACAAAAGAAGACTTAAAAAAGGACGAACTATCTCTTAATTTTTCAAGTTGGATAAGTATTAACAGCCAACAATAAAAAATGGATGAAGGGAATAACTTAAAATAAATATTTTTAGTAATTTTGAGGACTAATATGGACAAAGAAAATAGTTTCAAAAGGATAAAATGTTTGCTTTTTTCATGTTGGTCATGTCACCTAAAAGCATGAAGGCGTGCAACTATTTTTATGTAAATAAAATATGACTATATTTATTATAAACTAATTAATTTATTATAATTATTTGAAATTAGTCTAGTTACATATCTATTCTCCAAATCAAGCCAACTGGTCTTAACTCTAGTCGAGTAGTCATCCTCCTTCCCAATGTGGCCCAATTTATTAAAAAACACATGCTTTAAGTATTTTAAACATCTTTTATTAGAATCCCTCATCATGTATGAATTCATATTTTCTTAATCTACTATTTCATAAAAGATTTAGGTGGTAATGTAACGTAAGAATGTATGGGCCACGGGGGTGAAAAATTGGGCCTGATTAGGAAGGAGGATTAATACTCTACCAAATTTAAGACCAACGAGTCCAATTTTGAGGAATAGATATATAATTGCACTAATTTTAAATAGATATAATAAATTAATTAATTTATAATAAATATAATTATATTTTATTTATATAAATTAACTTAAATTATAGAAAATATACTTGGCTATATAATATAGTTTGTCAAAAGTCATAGAAAGTATACACTGATTATACATTATGATACACTCAAAAACTGAATATAACTTGATTATACATAAAATATATATTTAATCATACACATGTATATGACGAATGACTATTTTTTCAATAATTATTTTGATTGAATAGTCAAGTGCTATAATTATCCCCCAAATTTTCACCCTTTAGGCTCTTACATTTTTATGTTGCTATCTAAATTTCTCATTATAATCCCTCCTCATGTGATGATTTAACATTTTAAATGTTGTTGATTTTAAATATATATATATATATATATATATATATATATATATATATATAT
>JAOTQJ010000096.1:22117453-22149376 GCA_025642045.1 Solanum sejunctum | reverse complement strand
TCATTTTCAAAAAGTCTCAACATGAATGTCAAAAATCATCATAAACTTGTTACCATGAACATGAATGCATGCAAAATGACATGAGGGCTGAAACTTAAGACTTGAAATCATATTGAGGACTTAAATTAGTACCTTTGTCTTGAGTTGAGTGGAAGATATATGGATATCGCTTTTCCATGTCCGCCTCGACTTTCCATGTGGCACTTTCCACTTGTTGGTTCCTCTATAGGACCTTGACGGAATCTACATCGTTGTTTATCAACCTCTTTATTTGTCTATCCAAAATTTACACTACGACCTCTTCATAGGTCAAGTTATCTCCTATGACACCTACAATATCCAAGGGCACTTTAGTACTTTGGTCACCACCCACACACTACCTCAATATCAACACATGGAAGAACGGATAAACTATATTCATCTTCATAGGCAACTCCAACTCATATCAACCTTACCAACTCTCCTCAAAACTGTATAGGGACCCACAAATCTTGGGCTCAATTTCCCCTTCTTACCAAAACAGACCATACCTTTCATGGGTGAGATTTCAAATAGACCAAATCACTAACCTTAAACTCAAGACCTCTTCCCCTCACATCGAAATAGGACTTTTGTCTACTTTGGGCTGCTTTCAATCTCTTCCTAATTAACTTCACTTTCTCCAAGGACTCCATGACCAAATCTGTACTAACAAAGCCATCTTCCCCATTTTAAACCACCTAACCCAGTATCAACAACGTCTACCATATAAAGCTTCAAAGGGAGTCATACCAATGATTTAATGGTAGCTATTGTTGTAAGTAAACACAATGAGTGGAATATGTTCATCCCAAATATCCTTAAACTCCAAAACACAAGTCCTAGGCATATCCTTAAGAGTTTTGATAGTCCTCTCAGATTGGCCATCCATTTGAGGGTGGAAGGTCGTGCTAAGCTTAACCTTGGTACCAAGACCTTTTTGGAAGGACCTCCAAAATCGAGAAGTGAATTGAGCACCATAATCCAAAATGATAGACAAGGGCAACCTATTCAATCTAACCAACTCATGAATGTATAACTTGGCATAATTTTCGGCACCATAAGTAGTTTTGACCGGTAGGAAATGAGCCAACTTTGTCATTCTATCCATAAGAACCCAAATAGAGTCAAAATGTTTCCTAGTCTTAGGCAAACCAACCACAAAATCCATATTGATCTCTTCCCACTTCCAAGTAGGAATCTCTATATCTTGGGCTAGGCCACCCAACCTTTGATATTCGGCGTTTACTTGTTGGCAATTGTGTTATGCGAATATGAACGAGGCGATGTCTCTCTTCATACCACCCTACCAATACACTTCCCTCAAGTCTCTATAGATCTTTATAGAACCATGGTGAGTCGAATAGGATGAGTTATGTGGCTTCTTCAAGATATATTCTTTCAAGTCATCCACATTTGGCACACACAATCTACCTTAGTACCTAAGCGCACCCATGTCCCCCTTGGGAGAAAACCTCCAGTTTACCATCTCTCACCAAGGCCTTCAACTCTCGCAAGGTAGGGTCATGATCTTTTTTTTCCTTTACCTCCTCAATCAATAATGATTTAGAACCATCAATAACCACTACACCACCATTATCAACTTTATTCAACCTAACCCCTAATCTAGCCAATCGGTGAACTTTCGTAGTTATCTCTTTGCCACCATTATCAACATGAGCTAGACTACTCGTAGATACTTTACTTAGAACATCACCCACAACATTACTTTTGCCTGGGTGATAATGTACACTCATATCATAAGCTTTAAAGAGCTCTAACCACCTTCTTTGTCTCAAGTTAAGATCTTTTTGGGTAAACACATATTCAAGACTCTTATCATCGGTAAACACATCAACATGAACCCTATACAATTAGTGATGCCAAATTTTTGAAGAAATACCATGGCTATCAGTTAAAGATTATGGGTGGTATAATTCTTCTCATACACCTTAAGTTTCCTAGAGGCATATGCTATCACCTTCTCATTTTGCATCAAAACACACCTCAAGCCAATTCTTGAGGCATCATAATATACAACAAATCCTTTCAACACTTCCGGTAGAGCCAAGATAGGAGCGAAGACAAGCTTATCTTTTAAGGTTTGGAAACTCTATTTACGTTTATCGGTCCACACAAATTTTGCCTTCTTTTGGGTCAACTTTGTAATAAGGGAAGCAATAGAAGAGAACCCATTTACAAACCTCCAATAATAACCTGCCAAACCCAAGAAACTCCTAATATCCAATGGAATCAAAGGTATAGGCCAATTTCTAATCACCTCTGTCTTCTTATCATCTACCTTAATGCCATCACCTGATACAACATGCCCTAGAAAATCAACCTCTTTCAACCAAAACTCACATTTTTCATATTTAGCATACAACTGCTCCTCCCTCAAGATTTGCAACACCACCCTCAAGTTATTCACATGCTCCTCCTCACAATGGAAATACATCAAGATATCATTAATAAAAACTACCACAAACAAGTCAGGTAGGGTTTAAAAGCCCTATTCATGAGATCCATAAATATAGCTGGTGCATCAGTAAACCAAAAGGACATAACCACAAACTCAAAGTGCCCATACCTAGTCTTAAAAGTCGTCTTTGGAATGTCACACTCCTCATTTTCACTTGGTAATACCCGTACCAAAGATCAATCTTAGAAAAGTGACTAGCCTCTTGAAGTTGATAAAAAATATCGTCAATCATTGATAGAGGGTACTTATTCTTTACTGTGACTCTATTGAGTTGCTAGTAATCAATGCACATTCTAAGAGAACCAACCTTTTTCTTCACAAATAACACTGGTGCACCCCCAAGGTGACTTACTAGGCCTTATTAAACCTTTTTCTAACAAATCCCTCAATCTCTCCTTTAATTCCTTCAATTTCGCTGGGGCCATATGATAAGGGGGAATGGAAATGGGTGGTGTATCGAGAATAAGGTCTATACCAAAATCTATTTCCCTTTCAGGAGGTATACTTAGAAGCTCATCGAGAAAGACATCAAGAAACGTATTAACTACCTAATCCGACTCAATAGAAAGGACTTTGGACTCAACATCCCTAAACCTCACAAGATGACATAAACAACCCTTAGAAATCAACTTTTGGGCTTTAAGACAAGAAATGAATCCACCCTTGACCACCACCATATCATAACTTTCCCACTCAAGGATGGGCTCATTAGGGAATTGGAATTTAATCCTTTAGATTCTATAATCAATAGAAGCATAATATACATGCAACCAATCCATCTCAACAATGACATCGAAATTAACCATATCTAATTCAACAAATCACAAAGCAAGACTTTATGCTATATTAACATAGGATAATTTCTATAGACTCTTTTAGCAATAATGGACTCACCAAAGGGGGTAGACGCTTCATAAGGTTCACATAATAATTCGAGACTAACATGAAGCTTTTTGGCAACAAAAGGAGTAATAAAAGAAAGAGAGGTGTCTGAGTCTATTAATGCATACACATCAAAATCAAAAATGTTTAACATACCTATAAAGCATAATGCCAAGTCTAGTGACCCCTAGAGGAGTATGGTTGAGAATGTCGGCAGTCATCCTCTTAATCCGTAGTAACCCATGGATAATGTCTCGACTCATAATCCTTTGCATCACACTTAAAATATGCACTTGAACCAGCCAAACAATCTCCTGTATGGTACTTTCCACACTTGTAGCATAGAGGAGAAGCTTGAACACCAAAACCCTTGCCTTTCCTGAGCATATGGACACTCAACAATCTTGTGGTCCATCTTACCACACCGATAGCATGCATTGATTTTCCTCCAACATGTGTCATTATGGTTTCTCCCACATTTTGGGTACCTAGGGAAATTCATCCCACCATTGCCACCTTCAATTTGGACCCTTCTTCTCCCTTTATTCGAGACCATCGGGTAATTTCTCACCTTATGCCTAACATCGCAACACTTGAAACAACCCTCAACTTCTGCCAAACACCTCCCTTGATGTTTCTTGCCATACCCTTGGCAAGTGACAATAGGAATCCTTTTCTTCTGGTACTTGGGAATTGGTAGACTAGTAGAAGATGAGGCACCACTTAGCCTCACTCTCCCTCTCTTATACCTTGAAGTCTCGAGAGCACCCACTTGTTGATTGAGTTGAGCAGTTACAATCGTGGCCAATAGCCATAGAGCATTACGAACATCCATATTCGACATATCACCATTGGGAAGTAGACCCCAAAGAGAGAGATAGTCACTGTCTTGCCGCCATTCTGGATAGCTTGAGATATATTCAGAAACGTAATAGTTAGGGACTAGTAATAAACCTTAGGTGGCTTATCTCCACCACACGCCATAGATCATAAAGAAGTGAAACATTTCCAAAAATGCCTCATAGCCTTCCATTTATAGTTATGGACCGCATCACAACCATGAATATGACTCTAATCGACATGGTGTGTTGGATTTCAAGGACTATTAACAACCTAACCCTCTGATACCATATTTATCATGACCCAAGCCTAGGGTCTAGACATGACACAGTGATTGGAAACACGAAGGGACCCAAACAAGCCTCTTATCATATCAATCACACATCCTTGGTTGTAGAAGCAAAGTAAATGACAACAAGAGATATAATAAAAAGAGAAGCAAGATTAAGGAAAGTCATTGATAATCATTAAAGTATTAAAGAGTCAAACTCAAGCATAAGCACATCATAATATCCAACAACACCTCTAAAATAGAATGGACCAGGGGCCAAGACACTTTCTGGGCTCACCCTCATAGTAACATATCTTCGACATAAAGAAGTCTCAAAATAGTAAGAGTAATAAAGATAGTATCCTCAGACTTGAAGACTCACCAAAACTAGTTTCAAAGGATCGTACTAGCCACGTAGAGGATGATCAAATGGTGCTCCGATCCCTACATAGTAATATCATGTAGGCATAAAGTATGCGTTAGTATGTTTGAATGTAGTAAGCATATAGGATGCAATGCAACAAGACATAAGCCAATAATGTCAAAATGCATAATAATAAGCAATAGATAAATGAAATCTCAATATGACATGCATGATTAATGCTTAAAGTAAAATAGCTTGTAAATTATTCAACTTGCATAGAAGTGAAACTAATTGACCAAAGTAAGACCAAGTGGCTACAACTTAGAATTCGATGATTACCCCTCATCGGTAAAGAAGTGGTCTACTTGCCAAGGTAAATCATACTTCACCTTTCGAGAACTCATCCCATTTTGGAGAAGTAACCATCCTTACAGGAACCCATCCCATTTCAGAGTGGATTTCATGATAAAGCACACTAAATGTATGCACTAGTATAGCAAGGGTAAAGTATAATCCTATGTTGGCACATAGTTTGAGGAAAGAAGTATGGACATTTGAAGATGATCCACGCTGACATCTAATCCATCTGTGCAAAGTCTAATCCCATAAAATACTAAAAATAATTATACTTTAATCATAATATGAATAGCTTGTAAGAACATGACTTGAGTAGCTTATAGACATGCTTGGCCTCTATTAGTGAGCCTAACCTGAAACATGAGAGTAGATCATAATCATATATGAACCGTTGCTTTAACATAAGTTGGCTTACAAGAGGTAAAAATCTTGAAGATAGGGCTAAACTTGACACTTCCATAATCATAGATAATTTCATGAATTAGATACATGTTTGAAAGACCTTAGACATCATGAAGTCACTTGACTTGTAAATCATATAATAGATCATCAATAACTTAAGAATTCTTGACTTAACATTTTATTAAACACATGGTGGGTTCATGACACGTGTTCAAAATCATGCAATTAAAGAGTGAAATAAGATGAGAAAACTTAATTCAAATCCACCCACTAACATGTAGTGAAACCGTCATGTAGGGTACCTTGAAATCCATCATTAAATTTCATAATAGATTATAGTTTCATAGCTCAAAACATGCATAGTCTCAATAGACGAAATCAATTCATGGTATAATCTTGAAATAGATAGACATGCATAATCAATCAATATTTCATAAAAACTCCAACATAATTTATACTCATAATCCATAATAAAAGATACCCATAGATGACATAACTTGAAAAAATAAATTCTCATAGAAGGAAGATTGGGATCCATGGGTGAAAGTACCTAATGGATGAAACCCACATACATTAAACTTGGGTTTTTGTGAGATGAACTTAAACTTAGAGATTGAAAAGAATCATTGAGTTCCAAATTTAAACTTGAAATCCTTCAAATTTGAAGGAGATATGTGGTCAAGTCTTGGAGAGGTTTTTATGAGGGTTTTGAGTGATAGAGTGTTGAAAAATAGCTAAGTATGGGTGTTTTGAGTGATAAAGCTAATATTGTTGCTAAAACTCTTAGTAGGTTGTCAATGGGTAGCACAACCCTTGTTGAGGAAGGAAAGAAGGATCTAGCTAAATAAGTGCATCAATTGGCTCAATAGGAGTTTAACTTGAGAAGAATAATGAGGGAGGAGTTAATGTTCAGAACGGGTTTGCTTCATATTTGGTGGTAGAGTTGAAAGAAAACAAAGAGCAAGATCCTTTCATACTTCAATTGAAGGAGGCCGTCTTGAAACAAAAAGTGACGGTCTTCTCCAAAGGGGGAGATGGAGTGTTAAGGCACCAGAGTAGACTGTGCATTCTACATGTGGATGGTATTCAAGATAAAATCATGGCTGAAGCCTTTAGCTCTAGATATTCCATTCATCCTAGCTCTATCAAGATGTAGCATGACTTGAGAAAGTCTATTGGTGGAGTGGAATGAAGAAGGATATTACTGACATTATTTTCAAGTGCCCGAATTACCAACAATTTAAAGTTGAGCATCAAAGACCATGTAGATTGGCATAAAACTTTGAGATTCCTGAATGGAAGTGGGAATGATCAATTGGACTTCATTACTTGTCTTCTAAGGTCATGAAAGCAACATAATTTGATATGGGTGATCGTGGATAGGATAACCAAATTGGCTTACTTCTTAGCAGTTAAGACAACTAATACTGTAGAAGAGAATGCCATTTTACATCCAAGAGATTGTGAGGTTGCATGGAGTTCTCCTGACCATTATCTTGGATAATGAGCTCAATTCACCTCCCAATTTTGGAGATCCTTCTAGAAACGATTGGGCACTAAAGTTAATCTGAGCATGACATTTCATCCACAGACAGATGATTAGGCAGAGCATATAATATAGATATTAGAGGGTATGTTGAGAGCCTATGTTCTTGATTTCAAAGGAAATTAGGATGATCACCTACTATTGGCTGAATTTGCTAACAATACTTATCATGAAAGCACTCAAATATCCCCCCTATAAAGCTTTGTATGGGAGGAGGTGTAGATCACCAATTGAGTGGTTTGAGGTTAGTGAAGTGGAGTTGGTTGGGACTGATCTTGTCCATCAATCAATGGAGAAGGCTAAGGTGATTAAAGGGAGGTTGAAGACTTCACAAAGTCTCCAAAAATCCTACACAGATGTGAGGAGAAGAGACTTAGTGTTCGAGGTGAATGATTGGGTGTACTTGAAAGTATCACCTATGAAGGATGTCACAAGATTTGGGAAGAAGAGGAAATTGAGTCCTTGCTATATTAGACCTTAACAGATTATGAAGAGGATTGAGAAGGTTGCATATGAGTTAAAGTTGCCTTCCAAGTCAGAAGATATTTATCCATTATTCCATGTTTTGATGTTGAAGAAGTGCTAGGGAGATCCTACCTTGGTGATCCCTATTGAGAGTATCGGAGTGAAGGATAGCTTGTCCTACAAAAGATTTCAGTCTAAATCCTTGATCGTCAGGTTCATAAGTTGAGAACTGAAGGGATCACCTCAATCTAAGTCATGTGGAGAAATCAATTCGTTAAGCTATATGGGAAACTGAATAATAGATGAGAGCCAAACATCCACCTTATTTGTGCCTAGTGATGAGGGTGTTGAAGTTAAACTCCTTACCCTTGACTTAAATTTATTGATCTATTCCTGATTTGATATGTCCAATTCTTGCGTCAGAATAAAGAGGGTTGAGATTGATGAGGAGTCAAAGTTTGATTGGTTGAGGTGAGTATTGAGATGAGTCTTGAGTCTATTCGTGTCTTGATATCCACTTACTCATCATTTGTGGGTGAATGATCCTAAGAGGGAGAGGTGTAACACTCGATAAACTCAGAAGAGAGATGTGCACATAATGCATCTTTCAATACTCTATTTGCACATCCAAGACCGGATATGCGATCAACATAAAACAATTGAGTGAGAAAATGGTCTCGATCAATTTTTAGAGCAACTAGATCAAAAGATAATTTTTTAGTCCGAAAATGCAAAAATAGTGTCTGTGTGCAACAAAGGTGCATCACGCCTCTGTGGTGGACCAAGACTTAATTTTTTTTAACATTTTTTTTGACGGGATTGGAAAAAACTAGTTTGGAGAATTTTTGCAAAAAATAATACACATATGGGTGTAGGTCTGCTTCGTGAACCCGATATTTCTGTACTAAAAATTTTCTTTTAATTTAGGAGAGGCATTCTAGTCATTTTCAACCTCTACTAAACTCAATACATGATCAAAATAGGTCATTTTGAGCATAAAAAGGATTTAAAACCCCATTTTTTAAGTCCTTTTTAAGTACTTGAAAAGACTAGGGTTTGAGAGAAGAAAAGAAAGAGCTTGAGAATTGAAGAGTTCAAGGGAGAATTCTTGAAAGTTGATTGTTGATAGCTTCACCCCAGGTATTTAATGCTAAACGAAAGCATAAGATTGTTCTCTCATATGCCCCAAAGATTGTCATAGATGAACTGAGAGTTCATAAGTCCCAATGCATGCTTCTTGAATTATATCTTGAATATATTCTTGAAAATTATATCTATTACACATATTTCCCTATGATGATGTTCATCATAAACTTGTTTTCTTTAATTGAATACTTTTCATAAGATATTGTATAACCCTATATGTTAACTCTTGATAGCATAGATAAATGAACCTAGCGATTAACTCTAGATCCATGATTTGAGAGTGTTTGATTGTAATTGTGATGTGAGAATGATAGTGAGTTGATAGAACTTGACAGTCCTGTGAGTATCCATAAATGATCTCTAATGAATTGTCCGTTCGATTATTTTTGAATGATTGTCCTAATCCTTGGGATACTGAATAAAATATTGATTGATGAGCTAATGAGAGTCTCTATGAGACTAATTGAATGATAAGTGCCTCCATGAGGTCGATTGAGTTGATTGGATTGGATTGATTGGCTTATGATCATTGAGTCTTGGGAGGAGTATCAAGCACCAAAATAAGTAGGACTAAAACCAAATTGCACTCATTAACTACGTTTCCAAGTGTAGGTGAGGATTAGAACCACATATTACATTGAGGTTCCCTCTTGATAGAGCCCCTGAAATAATAGAGGTCTTGTTGATTTGCGGGAGTCCCTAGTGGATTTGATTCGTTCTCTACCTGGAAAGTACAGGACGACCATGGTAACAACAATGGGTTATTATACAATCACTCGCTCATCAGTTATTATTATCAGATAAGAGAAACTCCCAGAAAGTTCCCATATTGAGTACTCTAAGTCGAGATGAGATGAGGTGAGTTGAGTTGAGTTCCTTTGAGATGAGTCTGATTTGATTGATGAGGTCTGATTGGTTGAGGGTCACTTGTCTATTCTTTATTCTTGCATTAAAAAGGCACTTGACATTCTGATTTGGTTAGTATTCTGAGTTGATGTTGTTCCATATTATTCCACATATTTCTATTTTATTTAGCTATTTTAGATACCGTATATTTTACGTACTAATGCCACTTGATGCTATATCATTTTATGATACAGATACAGGTGCTAGGGATCATCAATAAGCGCATCGTTGAGGATCTGAGACATTCAGCTGATTGTGAGCCTTCCTTATTTCGGAGGATCCATTATATTTATTTCATCTTGCTTATAGAGGTAGACTTGATTAGCTTTATTTTTTATTTGAGGTAGCCATGGGTCTGTCATTGGCATTTCTTGATAATGTGATAGAGATTTCATAGACTAGAGTCGAATGTTGATGTTAAGATTTGTGAGCTAGTTTACTTCTACTAAACTTTTCATTTATAATATTATTACGAGATTTGATGAGATGTGCCCATTTACTTTCTTTTGTCTCACGTTGATTAGTAGAGTTTATTGATTGAATGAATGTGATGAGACCAAGTGGTTCGTTTGGGGACTAGCAATAATCTATGAGTGCTGGCCATGTCTAGGGTACCCTTTCGGGGCATGAGATCGATGGTCTACAGTGTCATCCTGCGGTAAAATTTCAATCTTTGTTAAAAAAGATTGATATTTGTGTAGTTACTTTGAATCATTGTTTAGCGTTTTCTTTGGTATAAAAGAAGGTAGCTATAAAGATACTAAATGGATGATTGAGTATACATAATTACAGATAGGAGGTAAAAGATAACATTTTGGTGATGTTTAATTGTGTGAATAAATGCTCCTCATCTTCACATTAAGGTGTTGAGAACTGTATGGTGGCAGTTGGAAATATATAGAGAAGATATGATGCAACTTCATACCACCGAAGACATGATCTTATATAGAAAGGAATGGAAGTCGCATATTTGGGTGTAGAAGGTTAATAGGCTAGTAGAGGTATCATGTTGTCTTGCCTTGTGTTATAAAAATAAGTAGGAATAGAGTAGTCGCATCTTTATATTGTTTTGTTATTGCCCATCATTTATTTTGCTTTTTTTATTTTATGTACAAAATTGTCATTGCTTTTAATTTTAGTCGATATTCTATATCTAGTATTTCTAATTATGAGGTTGATATATTTGAACCGAGTGTCTTTTGAAAATAGTCTCTCTATCTCTATGAGGTAGTGGTAAGGTCTGCGTATACATTACCCTCTCCAGACCCTACTTGTGAGATTTCACTAGGTATGTTGTTGTTGTTGTGTAAGGTACAAGTAAAGAGAAAATATTCTTAGTGTTGAATTGATTTTTTATTTTTTTTATTGTTTTGTTTTATTTGCTAGCATTAGTATTGATTTTATTTATGATTTGAGCTTTATTAGAGTTACAAATATTTATACAGTATAACTTTTGTTGGATCATTCAAAATTCTAAGTCAATTATAAAATAATATGTTAAAAGATAAAAATGATGAAAAAATATAAGAAGTATTTGTAAACTTTGTCGAAGTAAACATTTTTATATATAAAATCAACTTTTAAAAAATTATATACTCCATATAATATCGGATTGATTTGATCTCGAGTTGAATTTTTTAAGTAAAAACCAAATTAATTCAAGTACAATCGAAATTTTTTTCCAGTACCAAACCAAAGTCAAAACAAACCACTAGACGATTTTTTTTTTCAAGTTCGATTTACAATTTAGCATGATTTTTATTCGATTTTATTCATTCATATATAGGATTAGGGTAATTGAGTCAAATCCGAACATAAGTCGGGTTATTAATGTTTAGTTATGTAACAAGGAAGTTTAATTGTAATAACAAAATCTTCATTAAATTTAAGGTAAATTCATCAAGAAAAGAAGTGACAAAACTTAATTAATAAAAAAGATACTTAAAAATAAAGGTTAATAATTCATATCAACCTAAATTCTACAAAAATGCACAATTATCGAGGATGTTGGTTAGGTTTCTTCGCATAAAGTGCACTTTGTGAATTTTAAGATTTTAACATCGATGCAACCTTTAATTGGCAAAGTACCAATACTTGGTATAATTCATTTAGCAATATAAACCCTAATAACAAGTATTTTTTCATTTAATCGGCCTTATTTGACACAATCTCAACTTAATGTGACTTTAAAGCAGATAGTGAATAAGGCACTACATTCAGTCATTGATGCCCATAAAATAAGATAATATATCACTTGTAAATATCAAAGAAATGAAATTATTGAATGTGAGCATAAGTAAAACTAAATAACCACAGAGTTGAACACAAAATCAATATGTCCAAATAAAACACTGAAATCATTTGTAAGTAAAGGTTCAACAACATGGATACTGAATTACCAAAGAACTATGAAATCTAGAATTTGAAGAACGCGAGCAACTAGAAGCTCTTACAAAGCACTACTAAGGACACTATTTTGCAATACTATTCCATGTTCTAATCGTAAACAAACTTTCGATATACAAGACAAGCATTTACATGATTAAAGCGTGAAGTATCACTTACTTCATCAGACAACTCATAGATTACTTTAACAGTTCTAAGCCTTATGTTGTACGGGACCACCTTCCCAGGAATACTAACCAATAAGACAGGATCTTCTTGCTTCTCTCCATGAATCAGAGACAAAATGGAGAACACATATTGTTGTCCATATAATGCTCGCTTAGCCATCTCAGGAAATGTTGAAACTAATCGACCAAGATTAACATGATATTTTACTTTCCACTTCCAAGCATCTTTATCTTATTCAAGCGTGTTAAATTTCTTGCCATATCGGCTCTAAACCTAAACAAGATGAAAATGTCCATCCAATTCACCACAATATCTCATCTTTTCGTGAAAATCTTCTTCTGGCCTTGGTGTCATATTCTTTGTAATAACTTTCTCCGATTTAATATCAAAGTGAACAGAACAACCTTCACCAAGATAGTGAATTGCACCATTTCAAATGTCATGATCCAAGTCTAGGGCCTAGACGTAACACGACGAATGGGGAACTCGAAGGGACTCCAAACAAGCCTCTTAACATATCATTACACATCATTGGTCGCGAAAGCAATTAAACAACATAATTGACTTAGAAATAGGAGCAAGGGAGTAAAGGAAAGCTTTCATAACATAAACATCAAAGAAAAGAGTGAAGGCTCAATACATAACATGTCCAACAACACCTCTACTACATAGATAAGAGTGGGGGCCAAGACAAATAACTGGGCTCAACCTCAAAGTCAATATATATACATAAAAGAAAGCCAGTCTTAGTATCATGAGATCATAGGCATTGTCTCTGAAATAGAGGACTCACCATCTAGGTTGAGAGAATTCATACTAGCCACGTGGAGAAAGATGCTCAAGTGGATCATGCAGTCATAGAGTATTAGTTAGTACATTTGAATGTACTACGTATGTAGAATGCAATGCAACAAGAGGTAACCAACATAACCCAAGTGCATAAGCATAGGCAATGAGTAGCAATAACAATATGGCATGCATGAAAGATGCTTGACGTAAATCATGATTACATAGAATGTAATACATGTGTAAGGAGAGACCATTAATATGAATATCCAAGGCCTACCACCTCCTTGAAGAGGCTGAATAAGGTACAAATCCCTCAATGTGGTTGATGAGGTACAAAACCCTCGACATGGCTGCACGAGCCTACACCTACGGAGCGAGGCGATCAAGGTACAAATTCCTCAACATGGTTGCATGGGCCTACCACCTCCCGAGCGAGACGATCGAGGTTTAAACCCCTCAACATGGTTAATAAGGCCTACAACCTCCCGAGTGAGGCTTGGTCATTCCCAATAGTATAGAGATAATATCATATACATACATTCCTTTCATCATCATATAGTCATTCAAATCATAAGACATGCATTGGACCTTCAATTCCTCAAGAAATCATAACCGGAAATTTTGTCAAACACTTGGTACATGTGCAATGCTAGTGTAAAACCATGCAATTAAAGAGTGAAATCATGCAAGAAACTTGAAGTAAATCATCACACCAATACTTGGTAACACCATCATACAATATATATCAAAACCCTTCATCAGTTCTCAAGATAGATCTAAGATTCAGGGCTCAAAACATGCATAAATAATCATACTTTTACAGAACCCCAACATCGGTCATAGTCAAATTCATAATAGAAAATCCATATGTAAAAATCAACTTAGAAACATGTATTTAGGTAAAAAGGAAGCTTGGACACCATGGGTGAAAGGACCGAATGATTGAAACACACATACCTTAGCTTTAGAGAATTTCTTGAAGAAGATTTGAAATGGAGATTTGAAGCTTGAATGAAAACCTTAAGATCAGGATTGAGTTTTGGGATTTGAATTTTGGGTGAAATATTTGTCCAAGTATTTGAGAGAGTATTAGGGAATGTCTTGTATGATATGAAGGTAAAATATGGCTAAGTATAGGTATTTTCACGCATGGGAAGGCTTAGGCCAAAGACCAAAAAGCCTTGGACCAAAGTCAAACCTGGTAACATTTTTACACTGTGGCGCCAAGGGCGCCAAAAGCTCTCTGAAAATTGATTTTTGGAAAAATGAAATTGCAATTCGTTTGCTCTAAAATAAGGGTCAAACCTATTTCCCACTCGATTTGGCCCCCTAAACAAGAATATGAAGTTGAATTTTTGATATTACGCACGAATTTTGAGATATATAGAAATTATAATTTCGAACATTTTTGAGGTACATTTTCAAGCACTTTTTAGGGCCGTTTTACCAAAACACCCCATTGTCAAAACATGTAATATAGTTTCCAGAGAAACAACAAGATGATCTCCACGACTCAGTACCTAGCAAATAGACACTAATTTTGAGATCTTTAGAGCCCAAAAGGTAAAACACTCCAAAAATGTGCTTTAGAAATGTCCATAATTGTAATTTTCATATATCTCAAAATTCATGCATTATATCAAAAATCCGACTTCATATCTCAATTAGGGGAAAAAATTGAGTGGGAGATGGGTATAAACCAGATTTTAGTAGACGTATAGTGAAAAATAATTTTGCCAATTTCTTGGAAAATAGTGGTTGTACGTGTTTGGTCCGCGATGCGAAACCATCACAGGCCAGTTTTGATTTTCCTTGTTTTTCCATCTCGGCCAAAGGACATTAGGTTCATGGTCACGTGCCTAATTGCACGTGAAATCTCTCATACTTAGCCATTTTTCAACTCTATATCACTCGAAAACCCTTTATAAAACCGCTCCAACACTTTATCAAAATTCCCATCCAAATCCAAGGATTTCAAGCTCACATTGGATCTCAAGGACTCAATCCAAGCTTCAAGTTTACACCAAGGTATCATGACCCAAGCCTAGGACCTATACATGACAAGATGAATGGGGAACCCAAAGGAACTCCAAACAAGCCTCTTAGCATATCAATCGCACATCCTTCGTCGCAGAAGCAAAATAACAACAACAAGGGGTATAAATAAGGGAAACGGGACTAAGGGAAGTCTTTGATAATGATACAATACTCAAGAGTCATGCTCATAGCATAAGTACATCAATTATTCCAACAACACCTCTAACATAGATTGGAGCGAGGCCCAAGACACTTTTCGTGCTCACCCTCATAGTATCAAGTGTTCAACATAAAGAGATATCAAATCGTAAGAGTAGCATAGCTAGAGTCCCCGGACTTGAGGACATACCAAAGATTATATTCTGAAATGCCAATACTAGCCATGTGGAGGATGATTGAGAGGTGCTTCGATTCCTACATGGTAACAAAATGTAGGCATAAATAATGCATTAGTACGTTTGAATGTACTAAGTATATAGGATGCAATGCAACAAAATATAAGACAACATATTCAAAATGCATAATCATAAGCAATGGATAAGTATATTATCAATATGGCATACATGATTAATTTTTGAAGTAAAATATACTTGTAAATCATGTAACTTGCAAATAATATATTAGATGTGTGGGAAGAGACCATAACCAACATATGCCATTCAAGTTATTACTTGGAATCCAAGGCATGTCATTCCCTTGGTGAAGTGATTGAGGTATCCACCCCTCAACATGGTGGTATGGGCATGTCACCCTCCAATAAGGTGGTTGGGGTATCCACCCCTCAACATTGTGGTATAGACAAGTCATCTCCAAACATGGTGGTCAAGGTATCCACCCCTCAATATGATGGTATAGGCATATCACCCCTAATAAGGTGGTCGAGGTATCCACCCCTCAACATTGTGGTATAGGCATATCACCCCCAACAAGGTGGTCGAGGTATCCAGCCCTCAACATGGTGGTATGGGCATGTCGCCCTCTAAAAAAGTGTGGTCTACTTGCAACACCATAGATACTTTTCATGAATTCAGTATATATATGCAATCCCTTAATCACCATATAGTCACTTGACTTATAAACCATGTAATAGATCACCAATAACTTGAAAATCCTTGTCAAGACATTTTATCAAATACTTGGTGGGTTCGTAATGCTAGTTCAAAATCATGCAATTCAAGAGTGAAATAATATGAGAAAACTCAAAGTAAATCAATCCACCAATACATTGTAAAACCCTCATATAGAATACATTGAAAACCATCATCAAATCTCATAATGGATCATAGTTTTATAACTCAAAACATGCATAGTCCCAATAGACAACATAATTCATAGTATAAGCTTGAAATACATAAACATGCATAATCAATCAACATTTCATAAAACCCCAACATAATTTATGATCAAAATCCATAATAAGAGATACCAATAGATGATACAACTTCAAAACATATATTTTTCATAAAAAAGAAGATTGGGCTCTGTGGGGGAAAAGACCCAATGGATGAAACCCACGTACCTCAAACTTGGGTTTTCTTGAGTTGAGCTTGAAGAGAACTCGAGGTTTGAAGAGAATCCTTAAATTCAAAAGTCGAAATCCTTGAAATTTGAATTAGATATTTGGTTAAGTCTTGAAGAGGTTTTTGAGAGAGTCTTGAGCGATATAGATTTGAAAAACGGCTAAGTATAGGTGTTGCACACATAAGTGGGCATGGGGCTATAATCCCAATGCCTTTGGGCCGAAATGAAAAATTAAGAAAAAATCAATACTAGTCCATGTCTAGTCCACGACACGGACCTAATGCATAGGTCTAGCTTGTACTGGTCCGCGCCCCTGGCACATCGCGCGTAGGGTGCGGGCAGACACTAGATAAGTAAAATTAGCAAAAATTATTTTTTGCTATAGGTCCTCTAAAATCGGGTTTGTACCTTTTTCCTTCAATTCCCCCCTCCCCCCAATCGAGAATATGAAGTCAAATTTTTAATATCTAACATGGGTTTTGAGATACATGGAAATTATAATTATAGACATTTTAGAACCACATTTTGTGTCGTATCAATATCTCCCCCTTGGGAACATTCATCGTCGAATGTCAATGAAACTTGTGCAAGATAAGTAATCATGAAGATTTCAGCCTGACATTAATACATCAAATTTATTGAAACATCATTCTTAAAAATCTCAACATGAACATAAAAAATCACCATAAGCTTGTCAACAAAAACATGACTGCATACAAAATGACATAAGGGTTGAAACTTAAGACTTGAGTTCATATGATGGACTTAATTAGTACATCGGCTTGAGTAGAGTGAAAAATATATGGATATTACTTTCTCATGTCCGCTTCGGCTTCCCATATGGCACTTTCAACTTGTTAGTTCCTCCAATAGACCTTGACAAAAGCTACATCTTTTTTTCTCACTCTCTTCACTTGTCTATCCAAAATCTCCACCGACACCTCTTCATAGGTTAATTTATATTCTACAACACACACAACATCCACAATATCCAAGGGCATTATAGCACTTGGGTCACCTGCATACTTTCTCAACACGGATACATGGAAAACCAAATGAACCATATTCATCTCCATAGGCAACTCAAACTCATATGCAACCTTTCTAACCCTCCTTAATACTTTATAAGGACCCATAAATCTTGTGATTAACTACCTTTCTTGCCAAATCGAACCATTCCCTTCATAGGTAAGCCTTTCAAGTAAACCTAATCACCAACCTTAAACTCAAGATCTTTTCTTCTCATATCGTAGTAGGACTTTTGTCTAATTTGGGTTGTCTTCAATCTCTCTGTTATCAACCTCACCTTCTCCAAGGCCTCTATGGCCAAATCCAGACCTAGGAAAGATATTTTCCCTACTTTAAACCATCCAATCAGGGATCTACAAGGCCTACCATAAAAAGCTTCAAATGGAGCCATACTAATGCTTGAGTGGTAGCTATTGTTGCAAGCAAGTTCAATGAGAGGAAGATGCTCATCTCAACTACCGTTAAAATCCAAAATACAAGCTCTAAGCATATCCTCAAGATTTTTTATAGTCCTCTAGGCTTGACCATCCGTTTGAGGATGAAAGGCCATGCTAAGCTTAACCTTGGTACCAAGACCTCTTTGGAAAGACTTCCAAAAGTGAGAAGTGAATTGAGCACCACGATCCAAAATGACAAACAGGGGCACCCCATGCAGTCTAACTAACTCATGAATATACAACTTGGCATAATCTTTGGTACCATAAGTAGTTTTGATCGATATGAAGTGAGCTGACTTTGTCATTCTATCCCAAACAACCCAAATATAGTCAAAATGCTTCCTAGTCTTTGGCAAACTAACAAAAAAATCCATGTTGATTTCTTCCTACTTCTATGTCGAAGTCTCTATTTCTTAGGCTAGGTCACTCAGCCTTTGATGTTCGAACTTCACTTGTTGGTAATTATAACATCCGGATATGAACTTGACAATGTCCCTCTTCATACCACTCCACCAATACACCTCCCTCAAGTCTCTATACATCTTTGTAAAACCGGGGTGAATAGAATAGGATAAATTAGGGGCCTCGTTCAAGATCAATTCTCTCAAATCACCCACACATGTCACGCGTAATCTATGTTGGTACCTAAGCGCACCATCTCCCCCTTGGGATAAAACCTCCACTTTACCATCCCTCACCAAGGCCTTCAACTCTAACAAGGAGGGGTCAAGATCTTGTTTTGCCTTTATCTCCTCAATTAAAGAAGATTTAGAACCATCAACAACCACTACACCCCTATTGGCATCTTTATCCTACCTAACTCCTAATCTAGCCAATTGATGAACCTCTCTAGCTACCTGTTTGACACTATCATCAACATGAGCTAGATTACTACCCGTAGATACCCTACTTAAAGCATTGACCACAACATTATGCATACTCATATCATAATCTTTAAGGAGATCCAACCACCTTCTTTGTCTCAAGTTAAGATCTTTTTGGGTGAACACATATTGGAGACTCTTGTGGTCGGTAAACACATCAACATGAACACCACACAAGTAATGAAGCTAAATTTTCACAAAAATACCATGGCTGCTAATTCAAGATCATGGGTGGGATAATTCTTCTCATACACCTTAAGTTGTCTAGAGGCATATGCTATCACCTTACAACTTTGTATCGAAACACACCCCAAACCAATTTTTGAGGCATCACAATATACAACAAATCCTTCCAACCCTTTCAGTAGAGACAAGATAGGAGTAGAGATAAGCTTATCTTTCAAAGTTTGGAAACTCTTTTCACACTCATCAGTCCAGACAAATTTCGCCTTCCTTTGTGTCAATTTAGTCATAGTAGAAGCAATGGAAGAGAAAATATTCACAAACCTGTGGTAGTAACCTGCCAAACCCAAGAAAATTCTAATTTGTGATGGAGTCAAAGGTGTAGGACAATTTCTAATCACCGCCATCTTCTAAGAATCCATCTTAATGCCATCACCGGTACCATATGCCCTAGAAAAGTAACCTCTTTCAACCAAAACTCACATTTTTCATACTTAGCATACAACTTCTCCTCCCTCAAGATTTATAACACCACACTCAAGTGATTCACATGCTTCTCCTCACTATGGGAATAAATCAAGACATCATCAATAAAAACCACTACAAAAAGTCAAGTAGGGTTTAAAGACCCTATTCGTGAGATCTATAAATGTAGTCGGTACATTAGTCAACTCAAAGGACATGATCAGAAACTCAAAGTGCCCATACCTAGTCTGCAAGACCGTCTTAGGAATGCCACACTCTCTCACTCTCACTTGATAACCACAAAATCAAAGTGCCAATACCTAGTCTAGATGGACATATTGGGAATGTCACACTCCCTCACTCTCACTTGGTGATACCCGGACAGAAGATTATCTTAGAAAAGTGACTAGCCCCTTGATGTTGTTCAAAAAGGTCATCAATCCTTGGTAGAGGGTACTTATTCTTTATTGTGACCGTATTAAGTTGCAGATAATCAATGTAGATTCTAAGAGAGCTATCCTTCCTCTTCATAAATAACATTGGTGCACCCTAAGGTGACTTACTAGGCCTTATAAAACCTTTTTCCAATAAATCCCTCAATTGCTCTTTCAACTCCTTTAACTCTGCTGGGGCCATATGGTAAGGGGCAATAGAAATGGGTTGAGTATTGGGAAGGTGGTCTATACCAAAGTCTATTTCCCATTTGGGAGGAACAGCTAGAAGCTCATCACGAAAGATATCAAGAAATTTGTTGATAATTGAAACCTACTCAATAGGAAAGAATTTGGACTCAACATCTATAACCCTCACAAAATGATAGAGACAAACCTTAGAAATCAACATTTGGGCTTTAAGGTAAGAAACGAATCCACCCTTGACGACCATATCACAACTTTCCCACTCAAGGACGAGCTCATTCGAGAATTGGAATTTAACCCTATGGGTTCTACAATCAATATAAGCATAATATGCATGCAACCAATCCATCCCAAGAATGACATCAAAATCCACCATATCTAACTCAACAAAATCACAAGGTAAGATTTTATGCTATATGCAAATGGGATAATTTCTATAGACTCTTTTAGTAATAATGGACTCACTAGCGGGAGTAGACACTTTATAAGGTTCATACAATAATTCAGGACTAACATGAATCTGTTTGGAAATAAAAGGAGTAATAAAAGATAAAATGGCACCCAGGTCTATCAAAGCATACATATCAAAATCAAAGACCTTTAATATACCAATGATGATATCAGGCACCTCATACAACCCTTGTCTCCCTTGAAGAGAATAGAATCTATTTTTCCATGGATACCCCCCTTATTGGCCTTCCCTTTCCTTTGGACCCGCATTTACACCTAGGTCGACCATCTCTACCTTTGTTTTGAACATTAGGACAATCAATCACCTTATAATCCACTTCACCACATCCATAGCAAGCATTAGAGTTCTTCAAACATGGTCTATTATGGTTTCTACCACACCTTTGGCACTTAGGGTTAGACACCACACCAATACCACATTGGAATCTTGGATTATTATTAATAAACCTTCTATTAGGAGAATTTGAAGACCCTTGGCCTTGGAACTTGTGGCCTTGAGGAATCGGCCACCCTTGGAATTTTGGAATCCACCTTCAAAACAAGCCCTCTTGGACTCACCATTTCTTCTCTTTCTAAGCTTTTCCCCCTCTAGTTGTTCAACATATGTTATGAGGCAGGACAAATCCATATCACCTATTAGCATGGCAGTACAATACTCCTCATTAACCAAGTCAGGTACAACCGAGATAAATGTGTTCATCTTTGATCTCGTCTCGGCAACCAATTGTGGGGCATACTTGGAGAGTTGGTTGAACTTGAGGGAATACTCCTTCACACTCATAGAAGCTTGCTTACAGCTTAGAAACTCCATCATTTTAGCTTCCCTTAGCTCAATTTGAAAGAAATGGTTGAGGAATGCGGCTTTGAACTCCTCCCAAGGAATAACATTGTCATCTCTCCTCTCTAGCTTCCATTGTGTAAACCAAATTTAAGCCACCCCTTTGTGTTGGTAGGCCGCCAACTCTGCCTTTTCCTCCAAGTTGACCCCCATAATAGATAGCACTTTCTACACTCCATCGATGAACTCATGGGGGATCCTCATCCGTCTTAGATCCATGGAACTCTAGTGAGTTCATTCTAGTGAAGTCCCTCACCCTAGAAGCCAAAGTGGGAGCATGAGGGGCTTGGACCCATTGGTGAATTTGGTTGCTCATAGCACGAGCCAATATTATGATAATGTCCCGGAACTCATCTTGGGCTACCCCTCCACCTTAAGGAGCTTGAGGAGTGGTAGGGGCCGATTGGTCCTTTCTGTGTACGGGCTATCTTATTCTCCCTCTTTAAATTGGTATGATCTAGAATAGAAAAGAGCATTCATTATGGATAAATCCTTACACTATCAACTAAAGCATAATACAGACCATGAAGAAGTGAGACATTTCCTAAAATGCCTCATAGCCTCTTATTCATAGTTGTGGCGTACTTTATAACCATGAATAAAAATCTAATCGACACAGTGTGTTAGATTCCAAGCACCATTATTACCTAGTGCTCTAATACTGAGTTTGTCACAGCCTAAGCCTAGGGCTTAGATGTGACATGACGAATGAGGAAGCCGAAGGAACCCCAAAGAAGCCTCTTAGCATATCAATAACATATCGTTGGTCTTGGAAGCAAAATAACAACAACAAGAGATTAAAATAAGGGAAACGAAGGGAAGTCATTAATAATCATAAAATACTTAAGAATCGAGCTTATAATATAAGTATATAAATTATTCTAACAACACCTCTAACATAGATTGGAGTAGGGGCTAAGATACTTTCTGGACTTACCCTCATAGTATCAAGTGTTCAACATAAAGAGATCAAATAGTAAGAGTAGCATCGCTAGAGCCCTTGGACTTGACAACTCACCAAAGCTTCTTTTTCGAAATGCCAATACTAGCCACGTGAAGGATGATAGAGAGGTTCCCCGATTCCTACATGGTAACATCATGTAGGTATAGAGTATGTATTAGTACATTTGAATGTGCAAAGTACCTAGGATATAATGTAACAAGACATAAGACAACATATTCAAAATGCATAATCATAAGCAATAGATAAGTATAATATCATTATTGAATAATCAATGCTTGAAGTAAAACATGTTTGTAAATCATATCACTTGCAAAATATATATTGAATATGTGGGAAGAGACCATAACCAACATAGACCAAGCAAACTATTACTTATAATCCAAGGCATGTCACCCCTTTGCAGAGGTGATTGAGGTATCTAACCCTTGTCATGGTGGTATGGGCATGTCACCCCCAAATAAGGTGCCCGAGGTATCCAGCCATTCTCATAGTGGTATGGGCATGTCACACCCCAATAAGGTGGTCGAGGTATCCACCCCTTAACATGGTGGTATGGGCATATGACCTCCTAAAAAGGTGACCAAGGTATCCACACGTTAACATAGTAGTACGGGCATGTCATCCCCTAACAATGTGGTTGAGGCATGTCACCCCTTTAACAAGGTGATTGGGTATGTGACCCCTAACAAGGTGTGGTCTACTTGAAATAACCTAGATACATTTCATGAATTCAATGCACATATGCAATCCCTTGATCACCATATAGTTACTTAACTTATAAACCATGTAATAGATCACCAATAACTTGAAAATCCTTGTCAAGACATTTTATCAAACACTTGATGGGTTCATAATACTAGTTCAAAATCATGAAATTCAAGTGTGAAATAATATGAGAAAACTCTATATAAATCAACCTACCAACACATAATAAAACCCTCATGTAGAATACCTTGAAAATCATCATAAAATCTCATAATGGATCATAGTTTCATAGCTCAAAACATGCGCAGTCTCAATAGACAAACCAATTCATAGTATAAACTTGAAAAAGATAAACATGCATAATCAATCAAGATTTCATAAAACTCCAACAACATTTCTAATCAAAAATCATAATAAGAGATACCCATAGATGATACAACTTGAAAACATGAAATTTTCATAAAAAGGGAGATTGAGCTCCATGGTGAAAGGACCCAATGAATGAAACCCACGTACCTCAAACTTGGGTTTTCTTGAGTTGAGATTGAAGAGAACTGTGGGGTATGAAGAGAATCCTTCCCAAAGTTAAGCTTGAAATCCTTGAAATTTGAATGAGATATTTGGTTAAGTCTTGGATAGGTTTTTGAGAGGGTCTTGAGTGATATAGAGTTGAAAAATGGCTAAGTATAGGTGTTTTCACGCATAAGTGGCAATAGAGCTATGACACCAATGATCCTTGGGCTGAAATGAAAAATTAATAAATATTCAATACTGGTCCATGTCTGATTCGTGATGCGGACCCATCGTGCAGACCCAGCTTGTGCTGCTCTGTGCCTCTGGCCCATCGCATGCAGGGCACAGATAGATACTAGATAAGAAAATTACTAAAAATTATTTTTCGCTATGGGTCCTCTAAAATAGGGTTTATACCTATTTCCCACTTAAATTTGCCCCCCGATCGAGAATATAAAGTCAAACTTTTTATATCATGTATGAATTTTGAGATACATAGAAACTACAATTATGGGCATTTTGAAAACACATTTTTGGGCGTTTCACAAGGGTTCCCATATTTAGGTATGTGGATTTCATCAATTGGGTCCTTTCGCCCATGGAGCTCAATTTTTCTTTTCATGAAAATTATATGTTTTCAAGTTGTATTACCTATGGGTGTCTCTTATTATGAATTATGAGCATGAATCATGTTAGGGTTTTATGAAATATTAATTGATTATGCATGACTATCTATTTCGAGCTTATAACATGATTTGATTATATTCATTGAGACTACACATGTTTTGAGTTTGAAACTATGATCTATTATGAGTTCAGATGATGGATTTCAAGGTACCATACATGAGAGTTTGACTACATGTTGGTGGGTTGATTGACATTAGGTTTACTCATCCCATTTCACTCTTGAATTGCATGATTTTGAACAAGTATCATGAACCCATCATTTGTTTGATAAAATATCAAGTCAAGAATTCTCAAGCTATTGATGATCAATTTCATGATTTACAGGTCAAGCGACTTTATAATGATTAAGGGCTTTCAAGTATCTATTGAATTCATGAAATTATCTATGATTTTACAAGTTAAAAGTTATGCCCTATTTCAAGGATTGGACCTCTTGTGAGCTATTCATATTAAAGCAAGGGTTCATGTATGATTATGATCTACTCTCATATTTCAAGTTAGGCTCACTAATAGAGGTCAAGCATGTTTCAAGAGCTACTCCAGTCATGTTTCATGCTTCTTACAAGTTATAGAAGTTATGATTATTTTCGAGTATACTGTGGGATTTGACTTAGCACCAATTGAGGCTTAAGATGGGGGCTCGACTCAAGGGGTCCTTATATAAAGTTTTTTGTCTCTAAACTTTGTGCTACTATAGTGTAATTATTATCATTGCTTACTAGTGGATCCATTTAGTCATGTCAACATATTTAGTTTGCCTTGGCAAGTAGACCACACCTAGCCAGGGGGTGTCATGCTCGTTCCACCTTTCCAAGTTGGTCTATGTTGGTTGAGGTCACTTCCCACACATGTGTACACTATATATACTATGCAAGTTGGATGATTTATAGTCATGTTTTACTTCAAGCATTGGTTATACCTATCATATTGAAATTATACTTGTCTATTGCTTATGATTATGCATTTTGACTATATTGGCTTATGTCTTCTTACATTTCATTCGACATAATTAGCATATTCAAACGTACTAACATATACTCTGTGCCTACATGATATTACCATGTAGGGACTGGAGCACCACTTGATCATCCTCCTCGCAGCTAGTTTACACTTTGGAGATAAGTCTTGGTGAGTCCTCAAGTCTGAGGGAACTATCTACCTTATTCTTCTTAGTTTGAGACTTCTTTATGATGAACACTTGTTATTATGAGGGTGATCTCAGAATGTGTCTTGGCTGCTGCTCCATTCAATGTTAGATATATCATTGGATATTATGATATACTTATGCTATGAGCTTGACTCTCTTATGCTTTAATGATTATCAAAGATTTTACTTAGTCCTGCTTCCTTATTTATTATATCTCTTGTGGTTGTTTACTTTGCTTCTATGACCAAGGATGTGTGATTGATATGCTAAGAGTTCCTTCAGGTTCTGATTCTCTATGTCACGTCTAGGCCCTAGGCTTGGATCATGACAAAAGAAACCTTGAAAAGTAATACCTAAACTCTTAAGACAAAAAACTCTGTAATAAGGTGGTTCTAAAGGATCAAACACCAGATAATATCTATAAATCAATTCACAATATTGATTATTTAAGGTTGGCAGTAGATGATACTCGTTTGTTGTAGAATTGTAGCAAAACAAAGTTTGTGATCAAATAGTTCATATTTCGAGGTGGCCACGCACATTAACAAGCCATTGCAAGATTGCATAACCTTGACTGAAGATTCTATTTTTGCAGCTATTTGATCAAGGAATGGAACAGGAGGAACGCTTGTTACATTATCATTCACCGGAACAGAGTCGATTTGTTGAAGATTAGTCAAATAGTTATAAAAGTATACAGCAGAATGGTGGATGACACTGAAAAATTCAAAATTATGACTATGACTTAGCTTGAATTACGTGCCAGCAATGATGTTCAACGAAAGCTTGTATTCTAGACTGAACTTGATGAGATACCTTGTAGGCAAACAGAGTAGGATTTCACATAAAAGATCAATATTTCTACACATGACATCCATCGATGTAGCAACAACTACTCTTTTATTCATTTGACTCTCTCCCTCCATTATTAGTCTATGATTAACCTCAAAATAGAATAACATATTAGATTCAAACTCAAACAAAGACCTGATAGACACAAGAATGACAAAACACAAGCGAATATGACAAGTTATTCAAGTTGTAGCTCAAATGGACAGTGCCCATAATCTATGTTGCTTAGACTCTTCAAAATAGCAACAATCCTATACGTGTTTGACCACTTTTTTGGAGTGTCCGAGCAACACAAGCTATAATACCAATAAGCAACATAAAACCAAACCATCCCAAATGCAATAATGAGTAAAATTAGTTATTAAAAGATACAAGTTAATAAAAGCAATGTAATAAGTCACAATAATTATCAATTCAAATGTTTAGAACATAGATGAAAAACATACAGTCAAAGAAAGACTTATTTTAATCTCAAAATTTGAAAAGTGACACATAAATTGGTACTTGAGGAATAACATTTCTCAAGAGACACTTCATTGCAAACAAATAAAAAGTAGTCATTTTTGCATAAAACCCTTAACAATTGATGAATTTAAAATTAAAAAAAATTGAATAAATTCAAAAGGATGTAACACTATAAATTAAATAAATGAACAAACTAATCTTACCAGTATGAGGAAAAACCCTAAAATTCAAGTTAATGATGTCAACAAGATATAATTCTATGTGTGTTGTCTTCTAATAAAAGAAAAGTGGGAAAACCTATATATAGAGAAGATATGGATAAAAGAGGAAAAAAGAGTGTGTATTTGTGTGTGTATGTACATATGGAATGCAAGTTAAGTTTTTTTTTTTCATTTTAAAACTAATATTTTGAGCTTTGTATAATTAAAAGGATTGGGAAAATAGTCAAAGTTTGAAGAAATTTCACTTTTTAATATGAGATAATGATTTTATATATATGGAATGTAAATTAAGTTTTTTCAATTTAAAACTATTGTTTTGAGTTTGTTATAGTTAAAAAGAGTGGGAAAATAAACTTAATCCAAATTATTTTCTCTATGATCTTGACAGAGTATCACAAGTAGTGATACAGATGTCATACGCAAAATAAGAAAAGTGAAAGTTTGGTAAGTGACTAAATAGTTGGGGTTAGGTTCATTTTCCCACTCTTTTTATATATAATTAACTATACAAAAATCAGAACAATAGTTTTAAAATAGGAAAAACTTAATTTACATTCCATATGTATATATAATCATTATCTTATATTGAAAAGTGACATTTCTTAAAATTTTGACCATTTTCCTACTCTTTTTGTTGATACAAAACACAAAACAATAGTTCTAAAAAAAACTTAATATATATATATATATATATATATATATATATATATATATATTTCTATTATATAGAAGAGCCAAACCAAGGACGACCAAGAGTATTATTATAATTTTACATTTAGATATTTTGTACACATTTTATAAAAGATATTAATTAGAGTAATCACATAAGGACAAAATCATAATTATGACATATTAGTTATTTTTTTACCAATAGCCACTAAACATGTGTAATACATGTGAACCCATTCCTTTATATCATTTCAATCTTATTGTTTATTATAAATTTATTTAATTATTATTAACTTCATTCATATACTATGGCCCCCAGTTGTTATTCAATTTTTACTTTATTTTTATTGACCCTATTTTTAGCTTTTACTGTTTACAATCAAGTTAGTTTTTTAATACAATTTTTAGAATATTTTTAGTTATAAAAATTATCTTTCTAATAATTGTATGACTCAAATGTTTAATTTTATCTTTTTAGAAAAATATGATAATATAATATATTATTTCTGTCTTTTTAAAATATTAATTTTAATTTTTTTATTTTTGAAAAGATAAATAATATGTACTTTGATCAATACTATTGACTTTAGAGAATCAATTTCAAAAATTTGACAAGTATTTAAGAATGAAGGATGTATAATAATTCTTCAAATATAATAAGGCCCCTTAACGAGACTTTTTATATATATATATTCTCATTCTCGCATATATAGAATAAAAATCAAATTCCCACTATTGGGCTTTATTAATGTCAAATGGGCAGATTTAACCAAATTTGGGTGGATCAAATGAATGGAGCTAGTAAATTACTTGGTCCGATTATATGAGATGGGCTAATAAGCAAGTCATAATCTACTTTGTCTGATTCTTATTATTATTTTTTTAAAAATTTGTTCTTTTATGGAATTTTCAAGTACTTAATAAAATTATTCTTTCTTTAATATAACTATATACAAATATAAATATTTTAACAAAAATTTTCACTGATCAATTAGATTATATATCAATTTTTTTTTAATAGATTAAAATGTATAGGACTAAAATAAAAGGAACTACTAAATGGCCAGGTGGATCACACACTTAGATGGATTGAACAAGAATCATAATTTCATTGGCTCTTTATGGCTTATGCCACTCATACGTGACAACCAGAAATGATAGTCTGATGCAATAAAAATTTTTGCTATATACAAGATTTAAAAAAATATAAACTTTTAAAATTTATTATAATCAATCTTACCTTATATTTCTACGAGGCCTAATAATGCACCCTCTAATCAATCAAATGAGTCATATGCTTAGAACATATGACTCATTCTAATTCACCACGCTTCTAAAAAATTGTAAATAATATACGTGCCATCATTAAGTAGAAACCTCACTTGAAATTTAAATAACTTCCTTTTATGGAAATACTTGCCCCATAAAAATACGTAGTTTTAGTTGGATTAACCTTTTGTTTACTCAAATGTAAATCTTCATTATTATAAAACCACCATGGCCCCGCCTCTATCTACCCTTGATAACATATTATGATTTCAAAAAAAAAAGAGTCATTACCTATTAAGTTTAATTTATTGAAGAAAATAATTTTCTTACAAAAATTCTACGAATTTAAAGGATTTAACTCTTTATTCTTTTCATTTTGTTGATTATATGATTTTTGTTTTTAAAATTTATTTAATTTCATATAGTATATTTCATTATTTGTATGAAATTTATTTGAAGTTATATTATCGGAGAAAAGGTAGATTTTACACTAGGCAAAGCTATGTAACATTACCTTCATGCTTTTCTCCAATAAACTCAGTTTTATTAGTGCAGGAAATCACCACAAAGCAATTTGTAACAATGGCCAATAAGCACCTCCAAACCAATTGTTCTGTGATTTACTAATTAGGGTTTAACTCAATATAGTATATGTTTTGTTTCAGTTTTATTAATAAAATAATTTTAATTTAAAAAAAGGACTACATCTAAAAGTTTATAAACGTTAAACAATAATATAATATTTTGTCTGTCCTAAGAATTGTATTTTTACAATTTTTAAAAATAAATATGAAGTTAAATGATGGCCTAAAAAGGAATTTATGTGTGTTTCAGAAAAAAGTCATTGATATTTTGAACACATAAATATATAAGACTTTCTTTTGAGCATAAGTTTGAGAAGTAAAATCTATAAATTTCACATAAATTGAGAGGATGGGGAAAGAGTGTGTAACAATCTATCGTGTAAGCTTAGGCCCAAAGCGAACAATATCACTAGCAGGTTGAACCGTATAGGGATGGGGGCTAATCATTTGGTTTTCTCATATTCCGGTTTAAGTTGCTTTATTAGAAAGAAAAAAAAATACAGTAAGCAACTAGTGTGTTGGTTACAGTAAGTGATGTTACTAGCAGTTTGTACCCTACAAGGTACGTAGTTGGTGTAACTAAAAAAAACAATTAGCTATTGTATTTAATTAACCATTTTAAATCCTAATTAAGAATAACTAACTACACCAAAAAGGAAATAGAACACCCACTTAAAAATACATTGTTAACACTACTAATCATGGGATTCTCCTAATTAAATTTTCCTTACTAAAAAGAAAAATAGTACTAATTAAGTAGTGTGTTGAACACAGTAGAAATTTAACGAAACGACCTAATTTATTATCATTCTTTTCTTGCTTGGAAGAAATTAAGTTGTGGGTCAAATGTCACACTTTCTTATTTTGGGACAATTTTCTAATTAAGGTACAGTCCCACATGAAAATGATGAATTAGCATGAAGATGAATATGACATATGAAGAGAAAAGATAATCTTGGCAAGATTAAAAGTTGAATTTCGAATTTATCTAAATTATGCAAAATTGCTAGAACACACTCCAAGCTTACACATAAGAATTAAGTACTTTAATTGACTTATATTGTCAACATAATTAAGTAGAAAATTTACACAATCAAGTTTATCTAAACGATATTGTAGGTAAAGGTTCATAAATAAATGAGATTACTTATACGCTATAACATGTTAAATTACAATGTCAATATAAAAGTTAATTGCATTTTGAGCGTATATAACTAATATATTTGAAATTCCAACATGCCAAACTTTCTTGTTGGAGATAACATGTTAAGTTGCATATATTTTTCACTTTTAATTCTATATCCGTATTAAATTCTCCAAAAATATATTACGTTTGAAAAAGCTGACATGTGTCCGCTGATACTTTTGATGAGTCCGAGCTACATAGATAGCAAGTGTATTTCTTTGGTAAGTATTTATATTGTTATGAGTAGATAAGGTTTTACTTAATAAAATAGACTTTAGGTACACTCTTACCGATTGTTGAGATATCTCTTTCCTAGTGTCTATTTATTTCTTGGCAATTTAATTAATTACACATAATTTAGTGGCCAATTATTAATTAAACAATATGTAAACATATCAATATAAATAGACCCCGCCAGAATCATTCCATGCAAAGAAACCAATTAAACTTCACAGTGTCTTTCTCTTATTTCCCAAACAAATAAAAGAAGGAATTAACAATATGAGTTTAAGACCAGCACTTTTATGTGCTATTTTTTTCATTTGTAGCATTATGCTATTTCCAGAGTTTGTCACTGCTGGCATTACAAGGCATTACAAGTTCGACGTAGGTTTATTTGTCTTACGTTATTCATTTTACGCGTTCATTAACAATTATCGATTTTATTCATGTGAGTTTTTTTTGATTAATTTGGGCAGATAAGATTGAAAAATGTGACAAGGTTATGCAAAACAAAGACCATTGTCACTGTGAATGGGAAATTCCCAGGGCCAAGAGTTGTTGCTAGAGAAGGTGATCGTCTAGTGGTTAAGGTTGTTAATCATGTCTCCAACAATGTTAGCCTCCATTGGTATGAATTCTTAATCTTATTAATTTTAATTATAAGTATGACCCTTAACTTGGCAATTTCTGAACAAGTAGGTACAGGGTGTTGACGTGGCATAGTGAGTGTAGTACACTCGCGGGGGGCGCGTGAAAGTCATATTTTTGAAGTTCCAACGGAAAAAAATGGGTAATTTGACCCTTTTACCCCTACCACATTTCTATATATATATATATACTATTTATTTTCAAATTAACATACACTTTCTTCTTCTTCTTTTTATTAAAAATACA
>JAOTQJ010000096.1:22051538-22074666 GCA_025642045.1 Solanum sejunctum | reverse complement strand
GACAAAAAATCTGTTGAACAACTCCCCACATCTTTCATCTCTTTCAAATTTTCTTTTTGATTACATATTTTATTAGAATTATTATTATTAGAAATATGAATGTCATAAATTAAGTTTTTTTTAAAAAAAATAAATAAATAAAAGATTAATAGAATAATTTAAAAAAAACGAAAGGAATAAAAATAAAAAGACAAGACAAGACAAGAAAAATCTAAAAATTAGAAAGGAATTTGAATTATAGTATAATTAGAATTTAAATTACCTTTAATATTTTTCTAAATTATATTCTTTTCAAAAGTTATAAATATTACTTGAAAATTATGATAATTATCTTTAAAATTATCCAATAATATAAAAAATCTTGTACACTAATAATGCATATAATTTAAACTCATTAAAAAAACTAACCAAGAATCACATCATTCGTTTGCTTAATGCAGAAATATAAGTGCAAAGAGGTTTTTCTATGGATTTTAGTAATTTGGTAAGAATTTACGCGCATCACATAATTTTTCATATATTAAAATATATGTATAATATGTGTATGCTCATTTATTTTTATTTCACAGATGGAAAATGTAAAATAATACTGCATATAATAAATTTTTGTAATCAATTTTTCTTCAAACTATATATTTAATGAGAATTTTAGTATATCGAACTTATCTTTTTTTTCACTTACTGTTTTTTAATTAACCTATATGTTTATTTATTAAATTACTTAACATGATTTACACTTATTTACCATCACACCATTGGGTCAAACCACTTCAATAAAGTCCATATAAACCAAAACACTAAAAGGAGGATCCATTGCACGTGCCGATCTGCCTCCAAAAAAGAAAAAGAATTATAGCCAAAGTAGAACAACCAAACATTGTTGCATTCTCCATCTTTATCTAATCCAATCTAATCATTTATATAAAAAAATCTAGATCTACAATCATGTTATTCCTAATTTTATAATAATCCCTCCACTATTAAATTCTCAACATTGGTTTTGTCGTCGATTACATCAAAACCCTAAAGATCATCGCTTTTCTGAGTGAGACTCAACTGTGATTTAACAGTTTGTTTTGTTTTTTTCACGATGAGACAGAGGAAGAAATCAAATTCCGATGTTCAACAGGAAGACCAACATCAGAATGGTCACTTGTCAAAGTTTAGACAACTTTTCGATCCCGAAGCTTCATGGGACAAGGTTTGATTTTTCATTCTTTGTTTTCTTCAAGTATTCAGTAACTGCACATTCTTTAATGTTATGTTGATGGGGGGTTTTCTTTTCCTTTTATGCTGCTGATTCTGAATATTTTAACTTATGGGTCTTCGTTTTTGGTAGATTTAGTTATCCTAGTTATAGAATTCTTGCATATATGAGAGAGAAATTATGAATCTAAGAACCCCACAAACAAATAGAGAAGTACTTCATAAGCTTTTGATCAAGTTGGAGTGTTTAGTGGGAGATTTGGAGTGGTGGGTGGAGTAAGACATTCAAAGTTCCTTTTTTTAAAGTTTTGTTCTGTAATTTGTTCAAGTTTTATGGTTGTTCTTCAGAAAATTGCATAAATTACAGTTACAAGTAGCTTTATCTGTATTTATTGTTTTTTTGTTTTTGTTTGATATAGTAAGTTGTTTCTTTAAGAAAGCATCAAATGGATGCATGATTACAAGTAGGCAAAAATACAAAAAAAGGAATTGTAGGTATACATTTGTTCCGTCTAAATATAGAGCAAAGCTGTTCAGTATCTAGGAAAACTTCTCCTGCAAAAAAGGTTAACTAAGCATTTCCCTTTAAGAGCATGAATGGCAGTTGAGGAACGATGAAAACATCTTTTGTTCCTCTGAGTCCAAACACACCAAAAATTTGCAGCTTGAATCATATTGTAGACCTTTCTGATGGTTTTATCAACTGTTCATAAATTCCAATGCATTTGAGTTCCTCTCAAACTTTGTGGCATCACCCGGCTTAGTTTAAAAGTACGCAAGAACAGGTTCCAAAGATTATAAGCATTGCTATTGTTGTCTTAAAAGCTTAGAGAAGTTTCAATCAGGAAAGGTTTTATATTTTCTTTGTTACAACATTAATCTGAAAGGAAAGATTTCTTAGACTTTGAGCTTCTCCTTTATGCTTTCCAGTAGCAGTTCGGGGTTGTGTCACAGCTTGATGGGTCACTCAGAGTCACTTTCGGTCTTTCGCTGCATTATACATTGGTCACTAATAATTGTTTTTGTCTTGTAATTGCAGGATCAACTGGGTGATGTATTGCATTGGACAAGACAATTGATGGCTCTTGTTTGTGGATTAATATGGGGTGCCATTCCTTTGGTTGGTGGGATCTGGTTTATGCTGTAAGTTTTCTTCTATACCTCGCCACCTTCTCTTTTTTTAAGCCATGGAATCTGCTATTGACTTGCTGTATGTCAAATTTACTCTTCAATTTATGTAGCTGCACTTCATTTCTCTGTGTTGTTTATCATGTAGATGGGTTTCATTTCACTTCATTAGCTCTTGTCAATTGTTGCTTGTATTTGAAGTTCATTTCATTTCATTTGTTCTGTCAGTTGTTGTGTATGTTGAGTATTTGAATTCATTTGCTCGTCTACTGATTATTATCAGTTGAGTTTATTTCAGTTCATTACCTCTTGTAAGAAGTGACACTTATTAGGCAGCTTTTTTTATTTTGGTTAGTTTTATGGTAACTCTTTGTGTTTGTACTTACTATTCTGCTTTATTAACAACTGGAAGAAAATGCCGTAACATGGAAATTGAAATAATATACTGCTTCTTTGGAAAGTGCTCAAGAATTTTCTGTCAATATTGAAGTTCTGATGGCTGAAAAGATTCATTCACTTAGGAGGTGTATGATTTTGCAAAAGCAGGGGCTGTCTGTTGATGAAAGTAGAAAACTATATCAAGCAGGGATGTTAGATGAAGAGTTGGTTTCTTCCCGTATAAAGTTTTTAAGAAGAAAGGGTGAAATTCGAGAATACATGACAAAGAGAGAGAGAGAGAGAGAGAGAGAGAGAGAGGATACTGCTTACTAGTATACACTTCCCCTGTTATCTCAATGAAGGAAATCCCTTTCTTCCTAATCTCATCTACTGAGGGAGGGGAAGCTCTAGGAACTCCTATCAGAGAATGTCACTATAACTCTGAAAAATTTATCCAAAAATGGACTTGACATTTGTATGATTTGCATTGATGATGGGAGGATATCCAAGAAGCAAGGATGAGAAAGGACATGAGCATGCATAGTTGGCATGAACTTCTTTCATCATGCCTGTACTTCATTTTCCATAGGAGTATCTCCATCTTCAGTTGCATCTATGTTTGAGCACTGGTCTTTTAGTTCACTAATTTTTTAAAATTACTTGCTAGAAGATTCTACTTCCAGTTTAAATGGGTCCATTAAAGTACTTTAACAACTTTTTTCAGGACATTAAGGTGTTTTGGTTTGGATCCCAAAATGTTTCTAATTTTGGTTTGGGTAAGAAATTAATGAATAATTCATTTAAATTTTTTCTTTGTTGAATAAGTTATTGTGTAACTAAAAGTTTTCATATGATTATATCAGGTAAAAAGAATCAAAACTGAACATGTCTTTAGTTAGAGTCTGTAAAGGCGTAAGCGAATATTTGCTTGAGCCTTTAATCACTAGTTGACTGGAAGATCCATCCTTTTTATTCTTATGACGATGATATTATAGTAAGCTTGCGCGCACTTGAACTATTCAACCGAGTACCTGCCACCTCTCTCTAATGTGTTTTGTCTCTGTTGGAATTTGAATTTAAGTTTCCGTGATGTCCATCTCCTTCATTGACTGCTATATCTACCCACTTGGGTGCCTTCCTCAAAAAATTGATTTCTCGTCATGCATTTGCCCTTCATTCCAATTGTTAATTGCAAATTCCTAATTACTTTGAGTAGTGATCTCTTTCTAATGAAAACATAAGTCACTACATCTGTCTCTAGAGCCTTTCAAGCTCGGAATTACCCTGTCTCATATATTCCACTGATGCCACTATTGTTTTGGATGCTGTCAGTGAGTGGGTAACTGAATACCAAACTTTCGGTAAGGGAGAGAAAAATTCAAAGAGAAGACTTAAATGTAGGACAGAGGCAGAATATAAAACTTAGGATAGGTGTTGTATATGGTAGTTTTGCTTCATATGGTGGATATTCTATGATTTGTAATGATGGTTAAACATAATAAACTTTCAAGCTCCTTTTCTTTCTGCATTTTGGTAGTTATTTAGCATTATTAAGACTTATTCCAAGCTTAAGCCAATTAGGAAGTTCATGGATACTAAAAAAATAATTAGGAAGTTCATGGATGGTGAACTCATTGAAATCTATTTTTTCAGATAAACATTTCCTAGTTGTACCATTTGATGCATGATGAACCACTATATGGTAGTCAAAATACACAGAAAATTTGGTAGATATCTGCTTCTCATTCTTTTAATAGAAGGATGCTGGTTTCTTGCATTGAAGATCATCATATTTTTCAAATATTTGGATGTAATTTTAAATCTTGTTTTGATTAACCGATTCTTACTAATAGTAATTGTGCTCCTTTTAAATTTAGGTTTCTTGCACTTTCAACCGGTATTATCTACTGTTATTATGCGCTGGTGCTAAAAGTTGATGAAGAAGAATTTGGTGGGCATGGAGCACTCCTCCAGGAAGGGCTTTTTGCTTCTATAACACTCTTTGTGGTACTTGAACCTGTTTTCAACCCCATTTTTATTACTATTTATATAAGTGAAAAACAACGAATGTCCTTTACCCTTGTCGAGTCTCATATTGTTGCTAATATCTTTTTTTTCTTCTCCTGTTTCTTCTGTTATGTTTGCACAGCTTTTTTGGACCGTAGTCTACAGTTTGGCTCACTTCTGATGCGTGCTTCTCAACTTGACTGAGCTTCCAGTCTCTTTTCAAGTCAGAACTCATATTTTGGTAGATGGTACCCGGTTTATTTTTGTTGTTGTTGGGATGGAGTTCCCAAGAAGACAACACTGGCTGATAAATGGCCAATTTTCGACTGTGCAATATTATCTTCAGTGTATTCTGAAACATAATAGCTTTTCATTTTCAAAATGTATTTGTTCAACATTCTTTGCTCCAATAACGCTGCTTGTTTCTTTGCCTTTCTTTGGTAGGTAGAATTGCTTATAAGTACTTTTTATGCAACACTCCAGGCTGTCTATATCCTGTTCAGGCATCTTATTTGAAACATATTCAGAAGTTTCCCAGTCACTACTCTTGCAGAACATTTCCTCCAATTCCATCTCAATTGGCCAGTTTTGAAGTGGCTACCTATGCTTTTCATTGTTCCAAAATTGGAGATAAATTGTACAATTGATGTAATTGGGCATAGAGAGATGGAGGCTAAATGAGTGGAGCCAGCTAATACTGGATTATGCTATGTATTACCAAATGAATCCACTTCACATGTAGACAGATGAGGTATTATTCATTTCATACAAATAATTCTGTTCACAAGCGGTCAATTCACATTTAGACAAAAAAGCAATTTTCACTAATGAGCAAATACACTATAGTTTCTAAATATCTGGACCGAATTCGTGTGTTACAGTACACTGGTAAATGTTTCATGAAGTGAAACATGCTGATGATTTGGATTTAAGAACCCAAACAACTTTTTAACCGATTGCAGTATAATTTTTAAATCTATGTAGTCTGGAGACAGCACGGAAAGGCGAACTGTGCTATGGCTGATAAGGTGTACATAATGCTTCACGACCATCAGGATTATCTGAGGGCAATTCAACCAACATCATTATCACGCCCATCTTTGCCTCTGTCTAATTAAGTAAACGCGACCATAAACCCAACGTCTGCCAGGTCTCGAGATGGATTGCTGCAGCAAAAGCACATGGTATTAGGGCAATTATATACTCGAATGAGATAAGAATCTGAATGGTGCAAACATGAAATGAATTAGGCATTTCTTAAAGAATGTAGAGAGAAAAAAGTACGAAATAGTAAAAAGAAGAGTGATAACAATTTAAGTAGCAGGGTAGATCAAATAAATAGGAACACATTCAAACTCAAAGAAAAACAAATTCGGCACCTTAAGATATAGTTTTATCTTCTCTTATAGAGCATTCAATGGCATAACAAATTATGATCTTGCAATTGTTCTAAAATTGAGAAATGGGATATCATATATCATAAAAGAGACCTAATTATTTTCAGACACAAGAAACAGAATACATGAACACACCATTATTTACATGTAGTGAGATGAGCTAAAGCAGCAAGTACTCCTATACAAGGAGTTCTGTTTACCGCTTTAGGAGAATGTTAATACAATAAATTAGAGTTAAATCTTAATCACAACAATGAATAGCTTAATCATTTCTTAAGGATTATCATGTGTTTGCAAACTAGTGTATCCAAAGTGAAGGGAAAAAGCTTAAGCATACATGAATAACAATATCTGACATGTAAAAGGAATGACCTCCACTTTCCAGCAAGTAAATAAAAATGGAAACAGTGACAGCAAAAAGGAAATAACAAAATTCTCCAACCAAATAAGCATGTGTGTGAAGAAATATGAGAACCGAAGTCACAAAAGTACCTCAACCTTGGTTTGAAATTCTAATCTGCTTCCACAAACATGGCAATCAGCTCTATGTGGGGAATGATTGGATTTCTCTGCTTTCAGGAAAGCAAACACCTGAAGGTAATAATGGTAAGAGCTATAAGATTCATCCATTTTGAGTACAAGGAGATACAAATTAACCCTTCTTCACTGGAATCATATCAATAACTTTAAGAAATATCTGCAGACATGTGACAAGCGGGTTCTTAATTACCTCCTCACCACAGTTTGGGCATGCCCCTTTCAAAGCTACCAAGTCATTTTTCCAGAGTCCTTGAAGTGCTCCAACTGTGATTGGTTATTTCAAGTTATAAACTGTACTTGAGATGCATTTAAGAAATAAATTCTCAGAAAACTATGAATAGCCTTGCTTCTAGACATGGTTCAACAATTACATTTACACTAGAGATAATCACCCAACAATATAACATGGAGGAAAGTAATAGAAAATATATAATTAACCCAACACCATTTCCTAATAGTAACCTTCTTAATGAATTCGTTACAAACCTAACTCTAGTACCTTATTATGCAACAGTACCAACATGATGCAAAGTTAGAAAGGGAACAAAACTATTAAGGATCAATCTTATACTAAATTATCTCTCAATTCTTGACAAGATATGATTGAGCTTTCCAATTTTCAATTCTTGCATTGCTGGTTCAACAAGGATTTTGAAGTTGAAATTTCTTTTTTGGATGCTTAAAATCCTTTTATATAGGCACAGATAAATGGAGGTATTCTCATACAGTTATTCACCACCTTTTGATGAAAACATTCATTTGCAAAGACCACAAGTGTATTTCATCCAAAGAAAGGCAGACCCTTTAGAGACTGAAAGATCCAAAAGGATAAAAGGTCGCTTCCTTTTCTTTTGATGTCAATCAACCTGAACAAAAAAGCTTAAATAGCAGCAGGTACATTGAGATGGATAAAGAAAATTAAAAAACCATTTCTCTTTATAAGAAGCCTTTTTCTATTGAGGAACCAAAAGATGCTTATAATTCTCACCAACTTATATTACTTGCTCTAGAACTCCTAAATAATGAACACCAAAACCTAAGAAAATTGATGTCAATGAAAGGTGAACAAACATGATATAAAACTTAGTTACATATTGCTAAATTAATATTCCTAGAAGCGCATCTAAGTAATTTATATATCAGTATGAAGCTCATGTCAAGCAATTTATAATGATTAAACTTGAGAAATGAAGGTTCAAAGAAAGAAAACACATTACCTGAGGCTGAAGCAATTGGAAAGCCTATGATAGATCCCAACACCATAAAGAGGATTCCATTGAGCAAGGTAAACAACTCAAAAGATTGATCAGTGTAGGGCATTCCTGAATCGAATGTATCTTGATAAGCTTGAACAACGGTGTAGATTAAAGGCACAATCAAGAATGAACTCCCAAACCCGAGAATCAACAACCATACACTTGCTAATGCAAACACCTGTGAAGGATCTTCCTGCCCTACATTCACATTAATCAATATTCAAGTGTAGGACGAAGGCCTGGTCTACAAGTAGAAACACTACTCCAGGATGAAAAATTATTGTTCTAGAGAATGACACAGCTTAACTAGATTTGCAAATAGCACAGTGGAGTAAGTAATGTATGCATATATCCATAATCTTTTCTTTCTCCTTTTACATGGCAAGTGCAGAGACTTCAGCTACGAAGGACAATTATTAAGTCCAAGGAAAATATCAATCTAATAGGATTTATTGAAGACATATAAAGCACAAGCAAAGTCGATAGATCAAGTTTGGAACATGATAATTTTATAGACTTAAATATATCAAACAAGTTAGAGGCAATAGAAAAGAAAATTAAGGTAGAGACAAACATTATAACAAGGTACAATTTTAAGGCAAATTTAAAAGGGATGGAAGAAATATCCCAAACACAAATAATTATGACCAACAAAGTTAAATAAGAAACCCAAATGGATATCACAATAACATGTATAACACAGTAGTACTACAATAAGTAATTCATATCACAGTAGTATCACCTCTGCATCAGCATAAGTCGAGTGCCGCCTGAGACTACAGCGGGGATATTTAACTACATGCTTTGAACCATACCACCGCAATCTTAACTGTAGTAAGAAAAACATTGTGCATGAGAATCAGAACATAAAATAAAAGTTCAAGCTTTCACTAGCTATCAACTATGTCGAGAAACTTACCTCTACTCTGTCAAACATATCATCAACTATTAAAGGCATCCCACTATAATAAGCATCACGTGCCTAAGAGAAAACAGAAGTACAAAATCAGAGAGCAGCAGGACAGGGGGTAAAATGAGAAAAGAAATCAAGTTTCTCTGTGTTCCCACCAATCTTTGTAGATCAAGAATTTACAGGGGATTTTCACAAACACTACCTACTAGTAAATCCTTGTCGAAATAGATACTGTTTATAAGGCCGGGTTTTTGGCCAAGGACTAAAATTGATCCATCTCTGAACTAAAAATCACAGAGACAAACCTCATATATACCACTCGCATATTCTTTAGCTCATCAAGTTATCAAAAATTCAAACAACAAATACAAAGTACAAGCATAAAGTACTCAAAAAGTATCAGTAAGCTTTTAATCACTCAAATGTGCTACTAATTAGGTAGTCAAATAAACTCAAGTGATTCAACTCATGATAGGTTCTTACATATTCCCTCTGTCCCAATTTATGAGGTACCGTTAAAATTTCAAGGTTAACCTCTAGACTTAGACCGTGAATTTGTACATAGAAGCTTTAAGTTTTTTCAATAAAAATTAATATATTTGAAAACTACTAAAAAGTACTACAAAACATACCAATCTGGTCAAAGAAAAACTTAATTGACTCGCGAAATTTCAAGTGTGCCACATATATTGGAACAAAGTATGTGAACATATGAAGGCACATATGAGTGATCATTTCTTTGATCAAGCAAAAATTCAAACATACAGTACTCAGAAGACAATCAATATCAAGTGCTCAACAAGGTAACTTAGGCCATGAATAGAAGTGAACGTTACTGATTCCATTTAATAATCAAACCAACCTTCATTTCATTAGTAGTGCAAATTACAAAGCTTCTTACAAACTAAAAATCTTACTAAGTGAGATGATCATCACCTGGCGGTATAGGGCTTCTAAGGTTTCTTTGCTTGCTGTTTCAATAGGTCCGACGAAAATACATGAAGGTCCTAGAGGTGCTTCTCGCTCTTCACAAGTGGATACGCTATCGCTCCTGGCAGATATCCGTACCGGAAATGAAGCTCCGGGGCGGGAGTTGCTTCTACTCAGCTCGATAACAGTGGAATTGAGCACGCGCCGAGCGATGGGAGGCCACGCGCCGGCCATGAACCGGAAGGAAATGATAGTTGCGTCACGACAGATTTTGAGGAAAGGAGTGAGTGGTCAGGATATTGTAAAATCGACGGGTAATTTTGGGTCTGGTTCGTTATGGCCACGAATTTCTGGTGTTTATATAAGGAGAGTCGAATGACGAAAATGACCCCCTGTGGTCGTAATTTGATTTGCTAAAGGAAATATCTGGTTATTAGTCGCTGATATTTTAGTCATTAGGGCAATATCCTTTTCTGGACAGGAAGGCTGATTGAGTGAAAATACCAAAAACTCATACGTTAAATTCAACAATTATTATTGATAAGACACACACCTCATGTAGACTAATCCTATTCGGAATTAGGAGTACTTGTTTGGTTTTAAGCGAAAAGACATCATTCAACCATCAAGAAACTCTTTTCATAAATAATTCGACCTCTTATATTATAGAGTTTTGAGTTAAAAATCATTTCTAACGTATAATCCAAATTTACATACATATTTATGATCTAATTGTCAACAAAAAGTATACTTTAATTATCTCAAACTTTGCAATAAATATCCTTCTATTAATTATTATTAAAAAACTAACCGCTGAAATAAACATATGTCTCAAGCATATGACCTCCACCAAAAGGAGGACTTTTGGGTTCATCCCTGCGTAGAGCCGTGCTCAACACAATCACAAAGCAGGTGAACTATGCCATTAATAAATTCATATGATCCTTGGTCACATATCATGAAATAAGCTTTTTGAGCATTTGATTCCTGGCGATAGAATACATTTTATAATTATGAGAAGATAACTTCCTAGAGAAATTAAGTTAGAATAGAATTTTCAGTCGGTTACTCTGAAACACTTATATATGATGAGTAACTTCTGCTTTAAATTATCAAAATTCTAGGTTCTTTTGGATGCAGTGCAAACTTAGAAATATATGTTCCATGATGTTCTCCAAGACATCAAAATTTTTTTATGGCTCAAATACATGCACTGAAATACAGACGACTTTTAAAGAGAATTCTAGCAAAGGAAAGGTAGAATGCATAGGAAGGGGAAGACAAGTCTTTCTACTGAGAAAATTTGAGCTGGAAGTGACGAAAAAGAGGTTGTATATTCGGCTCCTAAGATAATTAAAGTAGAATGACAACAGAGGATTCATGTTATCTGTGTCGTCGCTCTCCAGAGGACAATCCATTCATAAGCTTGCATTGGTATGAAGCTAAGTAATGGAAGAAACTATGAATTTTAATATGAATATGTAAGGATAAGACATCAATCCGATAGAATACGGAGATTTCTTTACATGTTTGACACATTTGGAGAGATTTATTCAGCTGCTAGTTTTTTAAAAACAAAAGTTAAGAGAAGAATATTTATTACAAATGTTTGGGATAGTTAAAGGATGTTTTTCATCCACAATTATACCATAAGGATGTAATCTAAATTTAGATTATACTTCATGGATGATTTTAGCTCAAAACTCTATATTGTATAAATGGTGTATACTTTCTATGACTTTTAGGAATACATATTGTATAATCACAGTATAATTTCAATAACTTTTGACTATTTTTATGTAAATAAATCATGACTATATTTATTGTGAATTAATTAATTTATTGTATATTTGAAATATCTTTTTTTTAAAAGCAAGTCCTAGATATGTTTGAATATGAAAATAGAAAAATAAAATGGAACGAATAAAATGACTTCTCTCGATATTTTTGACTAAAAATAACAAATTATGTTTCAATTAATTCCTGCAATTTTTTTTTGCTATAAGAGGTCGTTTCGTAGAGTGTATTAGCAAAAATAATCATACTATAAGAGGTCATTTGGTAGAGTGTGCTAGCAAAAATAATCGTACTATAAGAGGTCATTTCGTGGGTGTATTAGCAAAAATAATCATGCATTAATTAGATGTATTAACAGTACCTTGTTTGCTGCACTTTTTCATGTTATCTATAACTAATGCAAACATTAGTTTTTTATTGTATATTAAGGTATGTATTACTAGTATTAGTGATACAAAGGAATTCAATAAATGCATTAGCATAGTTAAAAATCCAATTGCCATTCAAAATTTCTTTTACATCTTTTTCACCATAAGTGTGAACTTAATTTTGATAAATAAATATTTTTATACAATAATTATTATTTTTAATACACCAAACTAAATAATAAATAAAAAATATTTATCATATAATTAATACAAGCATAACTAATTCAAACATTATTAATATATTCTATTTAACATTATAGACGGCCGAATCACACGTGATTGTAAATTTTTGAGATTAACACAAATAGTTTTCCAACTGGGAAAGAAAATAGCAATGGACCAATGATATGGCGCCACGTTTGTATTCCACAAAGCAAAGCAAATCGCTACGGTTATAATTTGATGATCACTCACATTAAGCGCCAGTTCCTGCTGCTCACTCTTTCAGAACACAAATGCCATCAACACTCAAATCTGCTTAAGGAGCTCATCTCTGGAGTTGTAGCAGTTGACACTGGTACTCTCTCCAATCAATTTCATCAACAAGTAAGTTATGGTTTTACTTCTCTTACAACTCGCCAAGTTTTGCTTCATACATGAAGTATTCAAGTTTCGAAAATGAGGTTAGGGTTTCGACACTTGCATTGATGAATCACCTTCATTCCGCTAATTATTTTTACTGATGCATTTCGTTTTTGCTTGATGAACAATTAATGACGGATATTTTTTGCGTATCTTCTCTTTTTAGTTCGTGCAACTAATTTTTAGTGGACGTTTTTGTGTGTATGAATTAGTATGGAAAGATATAGCTATCATTTTGATAATTCACAGTCGTTTGACCTGTGATAAATTAGTTTTGGATGATGACGAACTGCTTTTCTGAAAATGAATGAGATGACGAACGATCTAGAAGCAACTAAAGTTGTCTCTGAAATTATGTTAGCTAACTATGCAGAGAAATATAATGATGGGAGGCATAATGGAAAAAGATGCTATTGGTAACAACAAAGATAATGTATAAGAAGAACGTAGTAGTACTGCAGGTGAAGGCAAAGATAAAAGAGACACACTGGGTAACAATGAATATGATGAAAAGGAAGAAGAGAATAATATAGAAAAATTGGAAGCAATTACAAATAAAACGACTGAAAATTCTATGAAAGGGAATACACGGAAGAGAAAGGCAAATGAAAAACCTGAAGTGAAGGGTGAGATTAAGCAGGTTTTGAAGAAAGTAGCCTCTGAAGGTAAGGTTAATGAGTACTGCGGAAACTTGACATCCAAAGGTGACAATGATCAGCATTCTGAAGGAATAGAAATGGGGAATTTGGTCTCCACATGTGATGATGAAAACTCTAAGAAGGTTACATCTGGAGATGAGCCTAAGATGAGCCCTGAGAAAATGACTGTTGAAGGCATAGATATTCCTGAGCCGTCAGATAATAAGAGGAAATCCTCTGAGCAGGTTGATAGCATGGGTATGATTTTCACATGCAATTCTGAGACCAAAAAAGACTGCTATGCATACAAGGTTCTGGGACTCCCAGCAAACAAGAGAGAGATGGTTGAAAATGTTTACGAAGGGATGAAACTGTTTCTATATGATGTTGATTTGAAATTGATGTATGGGATCTATAAAGCTGCAGGAAATGGCGGTTTTAGCTTTGAATCCAAGGCATTTAAGTCTCGATTCCCATCTCAGGTAAGTTGGTTGTGCTTTGAGTCCCCTTGAACTTTACCTTTTTATTGCTTTATAATTTGTGTGCTTTGAAGAGCATTTCTAGTCATAAAATGCAAAAGCAAAGTTGCTTTTGACCAATAACTGCTATTAGCTAACAACATCTCTGGGATCTGTAGGATGAGTTATAAGATCTCAAATACATTATCAACAAGTTTTTTGTGACCTGTTACAATTGTCCTCCTTCCTTATCTATTATCTATGGTGTTCTCCTCCTTGGACTAATAACTGTTTTACTGAGTGATGGGAAGGGGTGGGGGTGGGAGGATTGAAGGATGTTGACAGTTCTTAAGAAGGGATTTTGCACGGTAAATTAATTCTATGGTTGGTTGACTTTGTTACTTTATAGAATCAGTCATGAAGATAACATTATGGTCATTGTTTGGTTGAGGTACTGTATTTTCTTTCAGTAGGCTGTGACTTAAAATACCTGTGGATTTCCTTGGTGAAAACAGTAAAAGGAGGTAAATTTCCGCATCTATGATGCTTTATAAACACTTAATGATGGAATGTCTTGAATGGTTTTCAATGTTTGATGCTCATAAATGCAATGGCTTGTTAGTGATTACTAGATCTTTGTATGGACCTTAGATTCTTAATTGTATGCAACAAAAGAAGTTATGACTTATGACATAGGCAGTTAGGCTCAAAGCCAATGAGAAAAGATGATAAGCTGAATTTGATTGGTTGGAAGTATGCACTTCTTCCATTTTATTTGAAGGGGGGGGGGGGAATTGAATTTGGTTCTGGTGCCTGCATTTTATATCATAGAAAATATGAGGAGACAAAAAGCGACTTGCAATTTAATTCAACTGTAGAATGGCTCAGAAGAGACAGGTTGATTGATGGAGAACAATTTTGAATCTTGGATCCTAATTATCTTTCTGTGAGTTCATTGTTCAAGTCATAATAGCTATTTATGCCACTAGAGTTGGTGCATTTACAAGTCAAAGCAAGTATAATTTTCTTTTTAGCGCTATGACTTCAAATTAGAGATGGATTCTTTTTTTTTGATAGGTAAAGCTTGTACATCTATAGTGAAGGCATCAAACAGGGACACCTGTTGTATGCAAACCATATGAACACGAAGACAAAAAGGAGTATAATTCAAACTTTTAGGATGAAGCATGTACAAAAGCTTTTAGCGTATTAGTGACTCTTAGGGGCTTCTATTTCATTTTGTTTTGTGTGTGTATTTGGATGTTGGGGTGAAAGGTTGGGGAGGGGGGGGGGGGTACTATGGATGGGATTTTCTAGAGTTATCCTGCATTTGGTTTATTCATTTTGTCAAGAAGGAGCTGATGGCCATTTTGGGTTCTACAATTGTATTGGTGCTTATGTCTAGTGCTGTTGTTGGATATGATTGTTTGAATGCCCTCTTTGTCTTAGCCATATCTTTGATGATTCAGGTTCGTTTTTCCATCGTTGATGATTGCTCTCCATTACCAGAGGAGAAGTTTAGGGAAGTGATTAAGAAAAACTATTACACGAAGACAAAGTTTGACTGCAAATTGACCTCTGAACAGGTACCTGGACATTGTATTTGCATTTATTGCAAATCCTTACATTCGGTTGGATGCTGATACTTGTAAGTTTCCTGGTGGATCATTCCAACAATTTGCATATATTTGTTGCAAATCAATAGGTGAAGAATTTGTGTAAGCTTTTCATTTCTGCAAGCAAAACGTCGGGTGTACAACTCAAATCAGAGACCAGATCTATGGACAGGAGTATAAATAAGAGGTAGCGCATAGATAAAAATAGACAACCTGAACATGTTCAACAAACTAAGTGGGTGGAAGAGCCTAGGTACTACACATATCCGCATCTGCTGGAAAGTAATGTAGTTACAAATCCATTGCTACCACTAGCTTGGGCTCAAAATTCACTGCCACTTGCTGCTGGTCAATCACATAGCAGAACTTTGAAAAACAGTGTTTATGGATGTGACATAATGACACATAATTGTGATACTTCCTGAGAGGGGTGACTGGTGGAGCCTTGTGATTCTTATGGGCAGGACAAACTGCTAAATCCTGATATTTACAGAGGAGAGGCTTTAGCTGAGCATTATGACTATCACAGACAGGATAGATTAGTACATAATTGCGAATATAAGCTAGTAAATTTGGAAGCAGGATTCCAAGATGTTGTAAACAATCATCCGTATGCTTTATACTCTGAGAACCTTTCCTCCCACTATCCTGTGTATTCGCCAGGCAGACATCCCAAGTATAATCCTCCACCAGGCTTACGACCTGAATACCGTCTTGGTGGTCTATCAAGTGAATACAGTTCTATCAGAGGTGTGCCTTCTGAGTAGCATTCATCTCCAGGCAGACATCCCAAGTATAATCCTCCACCAGGCTTACGACCTGAATAACATCTTGGTGGTCTATCAAGTGAGTAGAGGCTTGCGACCTGAATAACATCTTGGTGGTCTATCAAGTGAGCACAGTTCTACCAGAGGTGTGCCTCCTGAATATCATTCATCTACAACTCTCTGCCCGAGTTAAATTATCATTACCCATAGACCGATATTAGGTTCTGTGTAAGATATGATATTAAGAGAATGGGTTAACTCTTTCCACTAAAGTTCAGCTTGAAAATTTGACTATTTAGTGATTCAATCTTCAGGAGTTTCTGTAATAATGATTATTTAGGATGTAGCTTGCCCTGAATCATTTGATGGTAGCTCTTGGTTTGCCAAAAGTTCTGTTGCTGTCACTTTGGCAGAAGACATCCGTTCAGCCAGGTTTCATCTTGATCTTTATGGCTATCACCAACTTTTACTTTCAGATTGCACCTTGGAGAAAAACTTTTACTTTCAGACTTACCAAATAATGATTTTTTGAATGGTTTTTATGTTGTTCTTACATCTTTCATCATCTTGCTTATAACTAATATCAATATCCAGTATAGTATAAAAAAATAGAGTAGTTGGTAGACCGATTTGACACAATCCACTTCATTGAGAAGATATGTTGGTTTTGTTTCTTTATTGGATGAGTTTGATCAAGCTTGTTGGTACTTGGTAGAGGTCATTAAGAGCCATCCTAACTGGACATAATTTTGTCCATTTCAAGTCTCGAAGGATTTGATAACCTAAACTATTCAGCCTTGTCATCTTCTTAACTTTTGTGTCGAATTCTAATGCAGGTTTTTGCATCTTATTCTAAAAACCCGTAGAATTTACAAGGTGTATCCTTACATTATCATGAGCCGAGCTGAGATTAGAGTTGAAGTTTACACACTCAAAAGTTAGTGTCCTAATGGTAACTTTTTGTTGTTTGAAAATTCAGTATACACCATTTGTCAAAGATTGATCCTAGTTCTGAAACTTCTGGAATAGCTAGATGAACTCAGGTCTTAGCAAAATGAAGGTAGATGAATCAACTGTTAGCAAACTGTTTGTCTCCTCAAATGAGAGATCATGGTTCCATTTCGATTGACATTATTGCCAGAAGATGCTTTAGGATATTTCATGGATGAAGCTTTCATTTGCTCAAGCATCGAGGCAATATATCTTTCTTGTTTAATAGTATCTTATACTTTTGGCTAATCTACCTTTGACATGGTGATAATAGATAGCGAGGCACCACTACAAAATTTGTGGTCTGGGCCTCAGAATACAGAGACGAGTGACCGAATGAGGTCTAAGCCACAGTTCATCAGTCTGCAATCTAACAAGGTAGGAGTAAAAATATTCTTTTCACTCTAGCTACTCCTGCACTTAAAAAATTATTGTAAATTGTTGATCCATGTTAATTAAAAGGTAGTTTGTTTCTCAATTGTATAGTAACATCTATTAATTGGTCGGTACAGTCTTACACTTTACTTGAGAAAACAACCAGAAACAAGAACTTAGTTGATTTGATTATCCATGAAAGGATAGTTCCTATCTCAACAGAGTAAATTACCATGTACGTCAGTCCAGTCTAATAGGTGTGTGTATTTATGATGAATTTATTGATTAATATAATATTCCCGAAGACCTCCTTGTAGTGCAACTGGAGGGGCCAGAAAAGTACTCTTCATGACTTGCAGGTTACTTAAGATGGTAGTTGTGGTAGTTTGGTCCTGGCTTGGTTATTGAGTAGTAGCCTTAGCTTGATGATGTTGGCATGTCTCAACTCTCATGAAGAAATGCATTCAATGCAGTATTAATGGTCCTAAAAGACGAGAGAAAATGCGCAAATGGTAAATGTGGAGTTACTACATAGGTTAGCCATTTTTGCCTGTTTACGAAAACTTACTTGGTCCCAAAAGCTTGCATGGTCCCAATAGAACATTTTCATGAGTAAACGACCCCAATGTTGGAAGTTTTCTCTTATTGGGTTTTCCCACATTAACACTCTTTAAAGTATGGATTGATATTTACTTTTGAGAGTATATTTCAAGAGAAGAAAAACAGTTGCTCACACTTTATATTGGTACAAAATCAATGAATGCAAAACACATCTTACACATGAATATTTATCACTTGGAGATCACTTCACATGCCTATAGAGTTACTCATTGGTTAGGAATACTCCAACTATTTTCACTTTAATTTACAACTCAGATTTGCTATGATTTTATTGGATGCATATGAATATTTCCTTTTTTATTTCTTTAATAAGAGGCATTTTTATGCATTATAGTCTCATGAGAACGTCACCATTCCATCATATGCTTAAAATATTTTACACAATTGTATCATTTATAATGTAAGTACAAACAAATTTCTACAACAAAAACCAATTTTAGCTCACAACATAATAATAATGGCAACTAACATGCTAAAATTGTACAGGATAAGTAGACTTGATTAATCTTTTCTCAAATGCTACGAACTCCCTTGAGTTGTGGGGCATTTTAGGTACAACATCCAGTCAACAAATTTTAACTTGCAAGTACTGTTCAGTGGGAAGGACTGGTGTAGCATTTATGAATCTTGGAATCATTTTCAAATTCCAAAATAGCTTGTTTGGTTTTTCATGCAGTTAAATCCAAAAATATTGTGTCGGTCCAAGTAGTTTTTGAAGAATTTGAGTTACATTTTACTCAAACTGTATAGTGGAATTCTTACTATATAACAACTACGTTGTTTAATTACTACTACAATATGTCCATGCAGGTATGCAAAGGCAGAGGCAAGATTTTAATTTAGAACAACAATTTCAATGTTAATAATTGATTTCCAAACTTAATACCTATACATAGTTTGTAGATTTCTTTACACAAAATGCACTGTTTGAAAAAAAAAACTAGTATTGGATTCGATCTACCTATATGAGCTTGTACTCCTGCATGTACACTTAGTTAAGCTACTATCGTTTGAAAACAATATTAATGCATAGTTCCGTTTTAATTTATTTATCTTATTTTTCCTTTTAATCAATTTTTAAAAAATAATATATTTCTTTTTTAGGCAACTATTTAATTCTAACTTTTCAATGATATTTTTAAGACCACAAGATTAAAAAGCATTTTGGTACGTTCAATATTTCTATAGTTTAAGACTAAAAAGGCGTTTCAGGAATCGCCCTGATTCTATCTCTTCTTGTTTCGTTTGAAGAAAGGAAGGATCTCAAAGAATCGATCTTTCTTTTCGTTTGATTAATCAATGTGTGATATTCAGAATTCTCATTACTAATGGAATCGAAATGATCCCTGAATTGATCAGAAGATTTTTTCAGTTGGCAAGAATGCGTTACTTGAACGAAACTAGATCTTGTGAAATCATATTGAATATTTGACGATATATTCTATACCTTGCTAAAAAATCGATCCTTCTTTACCAGCCACACATTGTTTAACCAAATTAAATTCTCTTTCTATACGTTTTTCAAGATTCAAAAATTTTTACTTTCTTAAATTTTAATATTAAATTAAAATCAAATGAACAAATTGAAATGAAAATATTATAATTGTTGAGTGATTGTTTTACACGAGCTATATATGTAGGCAAGAAGTTCGGTTAAAAAAATTGAAGATATTGAATGTTAGGTATGGTTTTAGTTTGATTGCATGTTCAATTATACATAGATAAAGTAAAAACTTTTATCCCTAAAAACGAAAAATGCATTTCATTTCATTGTTAGGTCAACGTAACATGATGCTTTGATTATCCTTTTTCATAAAATAAATAATCTTTCTTTTGTGTTCTTCTTTTTTAATTGTAGAGTTGCAATCAGTAACACTGTAGAAGATGCCATTTTAGTAGAAGCAGTACAAATGAAAGTAACAATACCTAACACCTAACACAGTTTGTGGCCGTTGACAATAATTTAAATTAATTAAAAGACGTTGAGAAAGTTCCAAATACTAAAGTTGATGAGAAGAACACAATAAAAACAAATTATTTGAGGTGAACTAATTTTTAGAGTAATTAATTAATTATGTACCGAAAGATACGTCGTTCCAAACATGAAGTTACATCTTAATTACCTCAATTAGCACTTTTTCTTTTTAGGAATTGAATCCCCCAAAATTAAAATATTTGTACCTCAAAAATTATCTTTATCAATCTCGGATAGAGCTAAAGATTCACTAATTTTTTACTTTGGGATATGATAGAATAAAGAAAAATGATTCTTTAAACTGTTTGCGCTTCTTTCAATTATGAAGTAGCAGTTAGTCAATGCAACTTTCGACGCTCATCATGGATCATCTGAAAACAATCGCGCTATGTTTTTAAATATAGGGGTCAGACTACGTACATTTGACCCTCTTTACTTCGCAATGAGTAAAAATTTTTGAGACATTGAGGTAATATTGTTATTGTTATTATTGTACCTCAAAAATCAAAAGCAATAATCTTATACGGAAAAAAGATTAAAAATGACCAGAATAAAGCATCTCCATTTTACAAAGGCTTGAGGATATCATCAAAGGTTGTCCTTAATGTCGGCTCTTCCTCTCTCCTGACATAGTTGTTTTGACTTTACACGCAAAATTAAAGAAAGTATAAATGAAAGAAATAATTTTATTAAATTATTTTTTAAATATAATAAATATAATATTTTATAAAATATAATAGGGAAAAAAATAATAACAGATTTAGTAAAATTTCACAAGCAGGGTTTGGAAAGGATAAAATGTATGCAAATCTTACCACTGCCTTATAGAGATAGAAATGTTATTTTCAAAAATATAATGAAAAAAGACTATAATTAATGATAAGAATAAATTAGTAACTAAGTATAAAATCATCTCTTAATTTTATTAAATAAATAAATATTATTGAATATCTAATTTTAATACAATGGATGAGGGGAATATTTTCTTTTAGAACTCTCTAAATTCTTTACTTGAAGATGACAAAATTAAAGGGTCCATGAGATTGAACTTCAAGGAATAAATTATTTTCAAAGCTGATCAAAAAATTATTTGTATGTATATACATGATCGAAAACGAAAATATTTTTCAAAATTGAAAAATTAGGGAAAATGACTTAAAAAGACTTTGCGAGGCGGTGAGAAATTTGCCATGAAACCTTAAGTTAATTTTCGTTAGAGATTTTTATTTTTATTTTTGTTACATTGATGATTGTGGGCTAGATACATGGAAAAGTATTTTTTTTCTTTATCTTACTTTTTAAAAGTAAAATATGTTTTAAATCGATTGAAATAAGTAGAATACAAAGCTATGATAGGTTAAAAAAATGAATATTACATGATCTATCTTACATAATAAAGTGAAAGGAAATCCCCGTGATTGTCTCCTCTCCCATGAATACTTAGTTTCTTAAAAAAGGGAGGAAATATCAAGACAGACCTAATCATAACATATAAGATTTAAGCTCATGCATTGCAATTCAAATTGTTGCCTCTTAAAAATAATTTTGTCCCAATTTGAAATTTATCAACTTTTTGACTAATTGTGATTGGATTTATTTGTATAATAAACTCATACTATGGTTTCACATTGCATGTAGTGCTAATGTTAAACTAATAGGGATTTTCAAATTGCACTTTTTTCTAATACTAATATATTTCTTAATTAAAAATAAGTTTAAAAATTCATGAAAATTAGATCGTGAATGCATATGATAATAACTTGAAGAAAGCATGAAGGAGAGTAGCCTATAGTTTAGAGGGACACAATCATTAGATTTCCGTGTAAATTGTCCATGAAACTTCTCAAGTAGTAACCTCTTGGCTCAATTTTATATGCTGAAAAATCTATATTTCTTTGCTATGTTGCTACAGAGATCATAAGGGGGTGCAGGGCCTCTTAGTTAGCTAAAGGACTATTTCAGTAGATCGAAGTTGATTGTAAAAATTGATAATTTACTAGTGAAGTTCTAGAAAAAATCTTGATGAACTATTCTTATTTTACTTCTTTAGTTTTTTATTATAAAACTCTTATTAAAAAATTACCTTTCTCTTTTTGTCTAAAAAATCAGCAAATCAGGTTATTCTTTTCTTCCATCTCTCATTACTGATACATTTATTTTTTATTTAAATAATACATGATGGAAGAATCATTTTAAAAAAAAATTCCTTCTCATACCTAAAATATCACCTCTATATTTTAATTTATTTGACATATTTAAAATTGCGTGATCTACACATTTCTAATTTAAAGCTCCATTCAAGTCAAAATAAGTACAGCATACTCAGGACCATAATATGAGATTTGCAAAGAATAAAGTATCCATCAATGTATTTAAATTGGATTAAGCATTAAAATTAAGAAGAGAGTATATAGAACATTCTATATGTGTTTGGGATAAAAAATAAAATTAATAATTTGGTCCCCAACTTAGAGCCCTGTTCCTTTGTTTTCAGCTTTTATAACGTGCGGCTCGAGAGACACCTTTGTCTAACGAGCCCGCCAAATGCCCACAATGCTCTTCCCATTAGGCCCGTTATTTATGGGAATGACCGCTATCAACTCATTTCCCTTGCCTTTTACAACATTTCAAAATAATGATCGATTGGGTATAAAAATGGATAATAAAAAAATTAATAATATAGAAATTAGTTATATAGAAATTAATAATAATAGGATTATTTTTTATTTTATATTTGATTTATTATTTTTTATTTAATTTTATGTATAGTTTAAAATTTTATAAAAAGTTTTTTTCAATTACGCCATTGAATTATTATGATATTTTCTATTTCATGTAGTTAGATCAAAATAATTTTTTTTAACTCTAACAAGTTAGAAAAATAATAATTTATCATTATATTTGCTATTTTCTCATTTGAATTATTTGAGAATAAATAATTGTAATCTTAATAGATTCATCACTAATAAAATGTCAATCTTTAATTTAATAAAGATAGATCATATATTAATAAAATGGAAAAGATGGTAAACAATTATAAAATAGACAATCTATATTTATATTAAAAATTTGGAAATTGTAATTTTAATATAGTGTTTATGTCTTACGAGGTCACTCAACTTTGAG
>JAOTQJ010000096.1:22039291-22051438 GCA_025642045.1 Solanum sejunctum | reverse complement strand
ATATAGTGTTTATATCTTACGAGGTCACTCAACTGTGAGAATATATCTAACATCATTTGATTTTATATTGTATCAATAAAATCACTCAAATAAAATTAGTTATAAAAATAATTTGACATGTCAAAATATTTTTTTGTGTATTCTATAAATATGAAACTACAAATAAATACAATTTAAAAATTTGATATGGTAAATTTATTTATTTTTATATTATGAAAATGTGAACCCAAAAATAAATAAAATTTGTAAGTTAATTTATTTAAATAAATTTACTAGTACAAAACTACAAATATAAAATAAAAAATAAAAAATAAAAAAAATATAAAAGAATTTGAGGGATATTTGTGTCTTTATCTATTTAATCCTATGGTATTAACCCAAGGTATTAGCTAAGACCACCAAATGGGATTAACTAATACCATGGATTAGTTATACATGGTCCAAAATTTTTACCAAACATTGTACTAATTAATACCATCAACTAATCCATAGATTATTACTCCTAATACTTCCAACCAAACATACCCTTAGAATCATGTAACTGTAATAAGAATAAAACTTAGTAACATTTATGTTATATTTATTCTATCCATTTTAATTTATGTATCCAATTTGATTTGACACATATTTAAGATTTTTTTTTTGAATTTTATAGTTTAACTAAATATATATGGAATATATTATAATGTCCTTTAGTTTTGTGATGTTCAACATATCATATGAAAAATTAAATTAAAGAATTATTTTTAAAAAAATCCTTAGACTAGATTAAAGAAATAATAAATTAAAACTGAAGGAGTAACATACTCTTCTTGTTTCATTTTATATGATTGTTTGCAATATATTTTAATGATATAGAAAATAAATTGCAATCATGATTTTAAACTTCTTGAGCCATATTTTAATCTCTTGAATATCCCCAAAATTTATGAGATATTTGAGATACCTTAAGAATACAATACCCTTTACATAAAGGTATGAATTAAGATTTAGAGTGAAGTAGTTTCCAAGAAACCTTGAATGAAATATGACTCATCTTGTATAATCCTATAAAATTTTGATGCCTACAATAATATCTTTTTCTTTATCTCTAATAAATATCATCAAATTCTAATTAAAAATAATTTAACTTATTAATAAAATAATTCTTAATTATATAAATATTAAAAATTATTTTAAACTATAAACTTTTAAAATATATATATATATATATATATATATATATAAACCAAATGGTGAGATAGAGAATGAAACTTAGGATGGATCATCAAAACATGTCCTTTGACTTTCTATGTTCATTTTTCATGTAGATGCCGCTTGCTTCTTAATCAATTTATTTTATGTGAAAAGACTCTGATTAGACCAAAAGAGTGTCCTAATGGACCATACCTAAAAGAAAGTAAATACGGCAGAATTTTACGTAAAAAGTAAAAGTGACTTTAGCTTTTACTGTTTCAATACTCTCTTTAGTCTCATATAAAAATATATTTATTTTAAATATCAATTAAAATATATATAATTTAATTTTAAAATTAGATAAAAGGGTGGATTTTACATATTTTTTAGGAAGCTTATAATTCAATAAAAAAACAAAAATACCAAAAAAGCAGCTCTCTATTGGAGGGTTGGAGCGTGAACCACAAAATGAAGGAAAGTTGAATTATCGTTTACTGTGTATTCCAATTATAAATACCGTCATTTACAAAAAGGGATATGTAATGCTACTATAATTACATCAGCTGCCACTGATTCACTTTCCTTGCTCCCTCCATAAGTAGTCCTCTTTCCCTCCACTACTTCCTCCTCATCTTCATCTCTTTCTTCGTACTGCATTTTTCCTCTGTTTCCATTTTCTTCCACAGAAATGGGGTTTTCGAACGTGGTTTGTTTTGCCGCTCTTTTTTCACTTATTTTACTAACAGCTGAAGCCAGAATCCCAGGTGTTTTTACTGCCGGAGCATGGCAGAGTGCTCATGCTACTTTCTATGGTGGAAGCGATGCCTCTGGCACTATGGGTATGTCACCATTTCCACAGTAATCTTCTATTTTCAACTCACCAACTACCCCTTTTTTCTGGGTCTTTTTTCCAAAACATAATGTGCTTGAAATGCTTCATTTCTACTCTGTTTTTGGGGTCTGTTTCTCTTGAGTTTTCTTTCTATATTCGAAAACTGCAAGTCAATTTGTAAATCTATGGATATTTCACCATTTTCAGCGTTTTTTGTGGTTATTTGTATAATGTATTTGAAATGCTCGGTTTTGCTCTTGTTCTCCAGCATTTTGGTTCTATTTTCAGAGAAATGCAAGTCAATTTGTAGATCTGACAGTGTAATGTAACTAAATTTTGAGATTTGTGATGGATTTACAGGTGGGGCGTGTGGTTATGGTAACTTATACAGTCAGGGTTACGGAGTGAACAATGGAGCCCTGAGCACAGCGCTATTCAACAATGGACTGAGTTGTGGAGCTTGTTTTGAAATCAAATGTGACAACTACCCACAATGGTGCCATCCCGGACGTCCTTCCATCTTCATTACTGCTACTAACTTCTGCCCTCCCAACTATGCTCTGCCAAACGACAATGGCGGTTGGTGTAACCCTCCCCGTCCTCATTTCGACCTCGCCATGCCTATGTTCCTCCATATCGCCCAGTACCGTGCCGGAATTGTTCCCGTCGTTTACCGCCGGTAAGGATCTCTTATCCTTCTGTCACTTACTGTGTTTTTGAGTGCCATTTTGGTTTGTTTTTCTGGTAGGGTCACTATGGGCTTTTTCAAAAATTACTTATTGCTTTATGTCAGTTTTTTCTGTTTCACTCATTGGGTAGAATTCAAATATTTTTAATATAAAAAATAATTTCAAAAATTTAATTAATTTAAGATAGGAAGAGTATTATATTTTTTTATTTTATTTTAATTTACAATTAAATTTAAGAAATAAAAGAACTTTTAAATTTTATAAAAATATATGTCAAACGATGCACAGTGCTCCGTAAGAATGTCGAACACCAAGCCCTAGGTAGTGGGGCAGAGTTATTAAGCAGTCTAGATAATGACTAAATTGGCCTGAGTTTTTCAATTTATTTACGCAGGGTGCCATGCAGGAAGCAAGGGGGCATAAGGTTCACACTTAACGGTTTCCGTTACTTCAATTTGGTTTTGGTAACTAACGTCGCGGGTGCAGGGGATATCGTGAGTGTGAGCATTAAAGGTTCCAAGACTGGTTGGATTAGTATGAGCAGAAACTGGGGGCAAAATTGGCAAACAAATTCTGTTTTGATTGGTCAGTCACTTTCGTTTAGGGTTAGAGCTAGTGATAGACGCAGCTCTACTTCATGGAACATAGCACCTGCGCATTGGCAATTTGGTCAAACATTCAGTGGGAAGAATTTCAGAGTTTAAACAGTGAAAGTGAAAAAAGAGTATTTTAGCAGCTTATAATTTCAAGACTTTGTTTCTTTAATCTGTCTGTTTGACTATTGTGGTTAATGGGTATTGTGAAAGTAGTATGGAAAAGAAATGCTTTTTCTGGCTTTGGGATTATGGGAATCTTAGGGATTTGGGAAGGGATGAAGTGTAGATGACAGAAGAGCTGAAGTGGCTGCAAAAACATGTAGCCCGCAGCTACTATTAGGACTATATATTTTATGATTATTAACTGTATTTCAACCACCATATGCTTACTATTTGGTTATTGCTATTGTATTTTTTTTAAGTAATTTCTACATTCATGAGACAGTGCTAAGTGTTTTGGACCCCATGTATTTCAGTAATTTGTAGTAGTTTAATTGAAAATATGTATTTATGTTGTTCTTGACATCTTGCTAGTAAAAAATGATGATTTGCACCATCCATTTTTGTCAATTTAATGGACAATTTCTGGCCTTTAAAACACGCTCAAGTGTAGAAAAGGAAATTTAATACCATGTATAACAAATCTAATCTTTATGATGACACAAATTTTCCAACGTAAGATGGATATTTCAAGCAGAAAGCACAATTTCATGGGAATCTTGCAAAGGCTATTTTAACTCTTTTAAGGTATAGACTTACGTATTTATGGATAATTGAGTAGAGAGTTGCACGTTCCACCATATAATAAGACTTTACTCGCTCAACAACGATTAACCCAGCCTAGTGAGATGGCCTGCGCCCATTTTGCCAAAATTTTTTGCAGAGTCCTTAGCACAAAACTCTAAGGCCGTAACACTAGTCCTTCTAATGGGATCTAGAAAAAGTGGTGTATGCTAACTTACCCCTATCACATTGAAATTAAATCCAATAAAGAGAAACAGAGAATTGTAGTATAAATCTGTAAGACAATATTCCTTACAAACCAACAAAAGAGAGGAAGAGAATAAAATGGACAGACTGGTTTTGTTGATAAACAAAATGACTGGATACAGAGTATCTGTATATTTCTAGCTGCTGTCCGTTTGTGTCCAAAATTCACACAAAGCTTGAAGCTGCTATGTATCTAACGATGAAAGAAGGCAGCAGGTAAAGAACATACTGTTGCAACTGAATTTGTCGCAAAATGAAGGACGACACAATAAAACTAATAGGTTTTGCAGACTAAGAATTGCCAGTAATAGTTGAGCTTGCCTATTAGAATTAATCATGCGAGGACCATCAATTCTCTAGTTCCTTTTCTTCCTGTGCGACTTCCACTGCTTCATTATGAACTCAACTCCTTCATTCAATGATGCAGTTCTTTTCTCCTTTTTATTCCACAACTGAGGTACTGGGTATCTGCCGCTGGGGTTATGCTGATTCAACTCGTTTAATGCAGTTACCACAGCTTGATACACTTCATCACCATATTCGGCCTTTAGTTCCTTCAGTTTCTCATCATTTTCATCAATTATTTCCTGAGAAAGCAAAATTACATAAAAAAAAATAACATGAGTAAAGATTTTTTAAAAGAAAAGAGAAACCCAAAAAGAATACATTTAATATAAGTTAAAAAGCGTATATACCTCAGCGGTTTGACCTTTTTGGATAATCTTATATGGATGCCAGTTTGAATCCCTCAGGTAATTATCCCACAAGGAACATACCTCCAATGCTTTCTCTGCTGCTTCTTCAGAGTTGTACTTCTTTTTCGCAGCAGCAAGGAATGGTTTCTCATCAAGTTCCCCCATTCTCTTGATGCAGATAAAAGCATTGCTCCCCCTTAATCCCTGTGAGAAAATAAATCAAAGCACCAATTAACTAAAAGAAAGAGAAAAAACATGAAGATTGCAGGTGAATAAAAATGCACGTTACTTTGGTGAACAAAAATAGAGTAACCAAAAATTTTCTTAAGCATACAAGTTCACGTCCAATCATAGTACAACAAAATCACATTGCTTCATTATAAACAAATATTTACGAGGCTGAATTAAAACAGTGTAAATGCTCACATTGATTAGTTCGTTACGGGCTTCCTGCACCTCATCATTTGTAAGTCTTTCCTTTATAATTAGAGTTTGATTCAGTGTTTCCAAGCTTTCAAGTTCTTCTTCATGCTCCTTGATGTGTTCTTGAATTAACTGCAGTTTCTTCTTAGCTTCGAGATCTCCTTCTTCATTCATGAGCCTCACCACATCCACGGAACCTCTCAGGCGCTCAATCTGTAACTGTAGTGCTTGCTTCTGATCAAGGTTCGCTTCAAGTTCAATTATTCTTTTATGAAGTTGTTCCTTTACTCTCTGCAAGTAAAAGCTCAAATTGCTAAAAGCTGTGGAGTATTTTGTGTTTTCAACGAGGCTGTCTTAAGCCAAAAGTGCACAGCATACCTTATGATCTTCAGCCAATTGCAGCATTTTCTCATCTGCTTTTCTCTGCTCCAAAATTGCCCTTTCATTCTGCAGATAAAAAATTTCAGATAGAAAGCTATCTAGTTAAGCATCAGAAGACATCTAAGGACCTGGAATTCAAATTAATTCCTAAAACCATATTATCAGGCAAGCAAAGTCATAGCAGAAAGGCAGTGATGACCACACTGGATGTGCTCGAGTAATTAGAATTCCGTTCAATCAGATAAAATTATGCTAAATATCTTTAAAAGGAACAACTACAGTACTTTAGACACTCAAAATACACTTTGGGTATCTAAAATACTGCACTTATTCCTTTTAAACATATTTAGCATAATTTTATCTGACTGAAAGGGATTCTAATTACTTGAACACATCCAGAGTGGTCATACTGCCTTTCTGCCTTTAGTGAAGCATCCCTGCAAAAAATGTACTTCTCTTCATGCTTTTTTTTCTTACCATCTCTTTCTGGAGGTCAAGCTTTCTTTGCTCACTCTCATTAAGTTCTTCACGTTTTCTCAATTGTTGTTCTTGTAGCATCAGTTGTATTTTTTGAGCTTCAAGTTGTATTTTGCTTTTCTCATGCTCACGTATGAAATCATGGAGCTGATTGAATGCTTTATCCCGCATCTTCTCCATCTCTAGTTAACAGATCATACAAAATTAGAGGAGGAAAACAACAAAAGAATGAGCACAACATCATGATGAGTTACAAATTTCGCACAGGTGTATTTTTTTACATTATGTTAAAAGTGAAGCAATAAGATAAGAGAAAAGATACTTCATGTAACTGGTTTACAGCAAAGAGGCAAAAGGAAAACGCACCATCATTGTAGTTTTGGACCATCTCCTCCTTTTGGTTCATCACCTTATCCATAAAAACTTCTGCTCTGCTTATTTTCTTCTTCATCTCTTCGCATTCCTTGTTCTTCATCTCTAACTCACTGGTCAAGTTGCATAATAGCCTTGAATCTTTCCTCTTGTTCTCTTCTTGTATTCTAGAAACTGACTTAAGATCTCCATTTTTACGGAGATATTTACCAATGAAAGACTCGGCATTGTAGTCGTCATCACGTGCAATCCAAGCATACAATTTATCATCTCGACATCTTACTAAATTCCAATCTCTCTTCCCATGTTTATCTAACTCAAATGCTTTTTCAAAGGCTATAGCATTCATGAATCCCGACCAGTCCCCTTTAAATTCAACTACAGCATAACCAGTATGACCCTTGAAGTTCCACATAGGCTGAACCTTCACTGGATCAAACCCTTTCTCAGTCCACATCTTTTTTAGATTTGATCCACTTTGACCTACATACTTCCCTTCCTGATATTTAACTGGGATATTGGCTACTATCCCCATCCAAGGAAAAACCATTGGATCATCATTCGCCTTGCTGATATCTGGTTTACTAGATGCTAGGAGAGGTTGGGGTGGCAGACCATCTTTAGTACTTCTGGGAGGAGGTTCAGCTGCCACTCTGTTCTCCGCATTTAGTTTTGTCCTTCTCACGGGCTCTTCAGCACCATCAACAGGTCTATCTACTGCTTCAGTGGTACTAGCATCAGACAGATAAAGTTTTCTTCCGCCTTCGGACTTATCAGTGATCTGAGATGGCTCTACTGGATTACTCTTAGCATATTGAGAACTATTCCCCGATAGCTCAGAACATCTCCTCTGACTTGATTCAGATGTGTTTTTGTCTGCGTCTATGTACCTATCCACGTATTTGAACAATCCCAAATGTCTAGCCTTGTCTCTAAAACTAGCAGTCCTTGAATCTCTACCAATGCGGGAAGAATGCCGCAGAAGCTCTTGTGAATTATACTCTTTACTTGAATCATGACAGTATGGACATTTGAAATACTTCCCAGAAGGTCTAATTTTGACCTTTCCATCCCTTAAATCTTTGTAGTACTTATACTTCAACTCTTCCAACTCTGAGTCAGTGCTTCCACTTTCCCCTGATCTTCTATGAGACATCTTCAATCTGTGTAAGGTTAAAAGCTAATTATCAGTTTGTGTTTTGTTGATAACCAAACTAAACTTGAGCTAACCAAAAATACTTGACAAAGGAAATTGACATGCTCCAGAAACAAAAAATGTTAACACGACAATGACAAGCAAGACAGATATAATAGAAGATTCCATTTTCAAATCTAGCTTCTTGAGTTATTGCTACAACTTGCCTAGCTGCATCAAGTGATTCAGCGACTCTCGGTTACTCGGTGGAAAGTGGAAGAGCAGAGAAGGAATATACAGGAAACAATCAAACAGTATTACAGTTTGAAACCTAGGAAGCAATTTTATTATAAGGTCCGGATTACCTCAAATTTTTGATCTGGAGATTCAGTCCATGAGTAGCTATATAAAATCATTTGTCTACTTCCTCAGTATAAAAAGCAGATTGAGAAGACAAGATACCAATTTGTTGTGTCCTATTTTCACATAGGGTCCTAAGTAATCACAGCAATCCAAACATACATCCACCTCTCTGAATATAGCATGCTTTCTTTTGAATTGTTCTTCCAATCAAATGCTAATCCGCGATTTAAAGGCAGAAGATGCACCATTTACTATACACACACAAACACATTCATTTTTAAATTTTTTTGTTCTAAGATTACTTCAGTTTCTGTTTTCAATCATATGATACCTAGTGTTTTTTCCATACTAATCGAGAACCCCCTTTTGTGAGAGTTTTCCCCATCAAAGCAGGAAATATACAATATCCCCTGTTCTATATCAGCAGAAAACAAACATAAGAAGCAGCAGAGGGCAGAAGGCTCTCTGGAAAGGCGGAGCCAGCTAGGGTCAACCCCCTTTGACAGAAATTACACTGTTTATACGTAATTTTGGCTTCTTTCTGTATTTATTTTTTATATTTCGAACCCATTAGTAAAAATATCCCGGTTCCGTGAGTGACTATAGTGAATCATCCATCACCATGCCTCATGAATTCTTGCAAAAACCCTAGCATGATGCGAGAAGAAACATACACTAGTAATAACTATACAAACCTTGTAACAAAAGAACTTACACATTTATATATGCTATTTATACGTAATAGAAACACACAAACTCTGTATCAGATATCATCACATTATATATAAAAAAAAATAAAGTAGTAGTTCATGTACCTGGAAATCACAAAATCCGGATCTTCAAAACAGGAATCCCTGAAGAATTTTGCAAAAGTTTTTGAGTTGTACTGAGCAAAAAAAAGAAAAAAGGAGAAAAAGCAGAGAATGTACAGATTTTCATCTCCCGTTTCACTCAGACGCCATTTGTACGGTCGGTTTATTTAAGCTTTTTTGTGAAAGGAATCGACAGAGATTTTTGGTCACGGCTTAGGCGTGGACGAAAGAAAAATTCGGAAAATGGTGAGAAAAAACCACTTTCTCATACTTACTGTTTTCAGAAAACTGATCGGACAGAATGTTTGGCCTATTATACAAAACTGTACAGTACTCCCTACCTCACTAGATAAATTTAATGAATTTTTTTAAATAATGTTCTAAAATAATTTTTTTAAAATAATACCTTTCATGATAACTACTCCTATAAAATAACATTTTAAATATCAGTCAAATTAACTTATGAACCGATAAAATAACAGCAAGTCAAAGAAAATTAGCAGAATACCGGCAAAATTCAAATAAAAAACGGAACTGAAGATACTATAAATAAATTAAGAAACCTTGAATGTTGAAAACCAGCAAAAACCAACAAAATACACTCAAAATGCAATGATCCAAAGAAGATCCCACATAGAGGAAACAAATGCAACGAAGAAAGGACCCCCAAAGGAAAATTACAGAGTATCTCGATATTCGAAGAAAATATCGGAAAATTCAAGATTTTCTCTCATACGTTGGGCTTAAATTCCATTTGAAAGCTCAACTTTCAATGCCCATCAAGATGGAAGGAGGAAGATGGCATGCTCCGCCCACGTGAAGTCCCGAGGCGGCAGATAGTACGGAGGGCACGGAGTAGCAAAGGCAGTCGCCCTGGCAACGTGAAGTGCGGAGGAGGTGGAAAAACGGCCACGTGGAGCGCGGAGGTGGTGAAGTGACAAGATTGCCGTTCGTAGTACAACAATGACGTGGTTCTATCGTTTTACACCTAACATTGACATAAGCAAGTTTTGTATATTTTAAATTCATATGATCAACTTTGGTTGTGTCTTTTGACAGTTTTGGCTGACTCGACATATAGATGAATTTCGAGCGTGTAAAATTTATTGTTCCTTTTTTGAAGATTGAATTGCACCTTTATCCATAATTTCTAATTTCTTTTCTGATCTTATTGATCAGCTTCTATAAGTATTATCATTTTAATGTGATATCGGTCAAACGCAATAAAACATAATGTTATTAATTAATTTGTTAGGATTTAGTTTTCTCTCTCAACTTATTTTTCCTTTGTTTCCTTTTGTTTTTGGTGAACTTTGAAAAGAACGCGAGAAAAGAAGAAGAGGGCATAAGAAGAAGACGAAGAAAGGAGGTGAGATTATATATTCGGGAGAAAAATAAACAAAAATGATTTTTTTTTCTTCGAAAAAATCACACATCACATGTGGGGTTATTTATTTTCCCATGTAGGGGGCGTTTGGCAATAATAAACGCTTAAATTGATTTTGAAGATATAAAAAAAAAGGGTTTAAAGTATACAAAACTTATTTAATGTGTTTTAAGTAAAAAAGTCGTATCAATTTAGACTTTTGTTGATGAATTCCGTCAAATTTAAACGTTTGTTGGGCACTATGCAGTTGCACTCTCAGATATCTTCTAAGTTTGAATTAAATGAACAAATTAAGTTAAACATAGTTATATTGAAAAAATGTAATTAAATTGTGAATCTTTTCTTTAAGATTTTTATTTTTATTTTATTAATTAAAACATCTAGTTTTAGACCCCTTATCTTTCAGATTTAAAAAGATAATAATTATAATTTTATAGAAGGGATTGCTAATCGTTTTCGTAATTAAATTGATCATCATATCATAACATAAAAAGTAAAATCATAAAAGTATACGAAATATTTATTTATCAATACTAATTTGTACTAACTTAACAAATGAGTAACATTTTTTTGTTGTTGTTGCCTTTGTTCATGCATCAGATTGGATATGAATAAACAAATATAGCCTCAATGAAATAGATCAATACGTGCCTTTGAATTGAAATTGTTGATGGTGCAAAAACAATACAAATAATGAAAAACCTAAGAGTATTACTACTTACTGCAAGAAATATAAGTTAATTATTTGCTCCTGTCTCGAATTCTTTGAGGAGGTGATACATTGAAAAAACCTCTAAGCAATCTGCAAATTATATCAATTTTAATCAAATCAAAGCATTAAAGATAGAATCATCAATCTCATATATGACCACCAAGAACAGTTATATGAAACAACAATAAAAATACAGAAAGATTAAAAGAATTGTTAAAAAAAACACAAATCTTAATTATTTAAGAGACATATAAAAGTACAACCAATAATTTTAGATCTTTTAAGAAAAAGTTATCTAAAATTGAGATCCAATCAATCAACTCAAAGAACAATTATACAAAATAATAAACTTACAGAATGATTAAAAGAATTGCTGGGAAAAACACAAATCTAAGTAATTTTACCAAGACATATAAAAATGCAACTAGTACTCTTAGATCTAAGAAAAAAGAACATATCTAAAATTGAGATGCAATCAATTAATTAAAGAAACAATGAAGAGAATCTGGGAACTAATTAGATTAACATTCCAAGATATAATTCAAAAAGAGAAAGAGATATGTACTCATACATGAATAATTATTTGTCGCAATTCAAGAGGAATGTGTCTGAAAAGAAAGACCTAATAATTTATTTATAATAGGATTTAGTATTTTAATCAAAATACTAAAATACCCTCCAACTTTGGGCTTCCTAATTTAGATCCAAAGACATGATTCTTTTTTCGGGAGGAAGCTTTTAATTATTTCGTAAAGCTGTCAATATTAGTCAACTCACCCCATTTGGGCTAGTCTTTATATGCTTTGGAATTTGACAAGGTAGGTTGGGTTGACCTTTTTTTTATGGGCTAGAAAATAATTAGCTCAGCCCATTAATACGTGGATTGCGGACCTTACCTGGTTAACCCATATTTTTATTCATATATTTTTTAAAATTAAATTAAATTTAAAAAATATTAAAGTAAATAGTAATATGATAATATTATATAGTATTAATGTTACTGTTGACACCCAATTTTTATCCTCCACGGTATCAAATTAATTATCGAGTCTTATTTTTTATTTTAACTATTTTATACCATTATTTCAAAAAAAAAAAAAATTAAAA
>JAOTQJ010000096.1:21979477-21994028 GCA_025642045.1 Solanum sejunctum | reverse complement strand
CTTTTCTCACAAACAGGACCATCTTTTAGACAGGTTCTCGTACAATTTGCACCGGTAGGATTATACTAAGTTAGCTTTTAGCCAAAAATCTTTAAATATTTTTGGTAAGTTATTGTTTCGACATGAATTTTGAAAGAAATATTTTTAATTTTTTTTTTAGAATTCGATTTATATTTAGAAGTTTTAAAAATTACTAGAAATAAAATTAGTTTATATTATCATTTTATAATGAGCATGTTTCATGAGAAGTTATGGCAACAAATTAAATACAACTGATAAGAATTTAAAAAAAGGGAAAGAAAATACAAGAAAAATATCATTGATTTATACACAAAAACTACTATTACTACTTGTAATTGGAAGTGATTTCAAAGAGTAACATCGGATAAAAATTATATAAAATATGTATATAATCGTGTAAACTTTGTAGAATAAATTAGGGTTAAAATCTAGTCCAAAAGTAAAAATGAATGACCATTTTCATAAAATATAAGAGTTTTAGGTAATTTTTAAATTTTTTAAAATTTTCAAATACTAAAATTTGGCTCAAACTCTAGTGTTTGGCCAAATGCTAGTTTCCATGTGTTTTTTAAGTTTTTCCCTGGAAAATATTTGGACATGTGATTTCATTTTGTGATTTAAAATTATGAAATAAAATCAATGTTTAAATATATGATTGAAGACTTTATTTTGTTTAAAAGGATCATCTCATTCTCACGGCTTAGTTTGATTCGTATTCAGACGAATCTCTTTTGTTCCAACGAATTTGAAAATCAAAATGTATATTGGTCACCATCACCATACCAACTCCTCCTGTCAGATCCCCTTCTTCCTCTTGTATGACCCCAACTTGTGATCATAATATTTTATTTTAATTGAATAGTTAATATTTAATCATCTTAAATTCTTCAAAAAATTTAATTTGAAAATTTCATATTATGATTTTACATTATTTAAATATAAAAATTAACCCACAAGATTTATATTTTATAAAAAATGAATAAATAAAGACCATCATCTTATATCTATATTTTTGCAAGAATATATACGTATATGTTTATGAACAAAAAGTATAATCTTAAAATTTAAATTGTATATCCAAACAAAATTTCAACTTTTAACTTCATCTCATATAATTTCATACCATAGATCGTATCTTATGTGGTCAAACAGACCGTAAGTCATTACTCTGGCCTGCGTAGTACTACTTTGCGTTAATGTTGTCACTTGTTAGTCATAAATTTTGACAAAAGATTGAAAAAAAGAAGTCATATCTCTGAATTTGAAATAAGTATTTTTCGTATATTAAGGAAATTCAAAATATATAAGATTTAAGTTTTGTTATTACCCTACTTATCTCAGTAGATTTTAATGAAGACAATTCAACTAATTACTTTCCTGCATGTAATTAACTATACCGATTAATTAGTTATCTTGAATTTATACGTGGTCTTCTGATCACATAATAACAATTATGCTATCGTTGCATTAAGATTCTCTGTTAAAACATAGTTCTAACTAATTAGTTGTATTCCACAACATATTCTAGTAAACAGGGATTTTTCCATTTAATATTCAGTAACAAAGGCCTTGTAAATCTCTTTTTTTGTTTTTCAAAGTTGTTGAAAAAGCATCCAAATTAGACAATTAAGAACTACTTTCAAGTCCTAAAAGTGGGCGGTGTGTACATTTGACTAATGCGATTATCTTTAATCACAATTTGTACTTAAAATAATCCACATAATATAGATCTCTTGCTTTTACGTCATTATTGATTATGACATGGGAATTATCGGGTTATAGCTTTAATTAGTTTAGGCTACAAATTAGACTAAATCAAAGCTAGGTGTGGCAGAGTGTTTGTTAAAGTAGTTATTCTTTGAAATGAGGATAGCAGGGAGTTGTTGACAACAGAACCAAATAAATGATTGAGATTATCGGGTACATAAATTCTGCCTAAAAGGGTTGGAAAATAGAGTAGCATATAGTATCAGAACACTTAATGAAACCTAAAATTGGTCCAAGGTTTAGTCTATAACATGCCGCGTTGAAGTCCATCTTTGGGTATTTCTAGAAACAACGCACACAAAATGAGGAAAAGAAACAAATATCTAAGACGCCACACAAGAATAATTGATATATATATACATATATATAATATATATGAAGTATATGTTTTACAAATATCAGCATTTCTTGCTTCACGGTGACTTAATAGTATTTTTTAAGTAGTTTACAAAGATATAAATTTTATTTTCAAAAATTTGAAAATTTCACTGGTAAATTTTCAATCAAACATAAATTGTTAGACTCTTAGAAAATGAAAAATGTCATATAAATTAAGACGAGAATAACTAAATAGGCCACACGTTTCTTTCGCTGTTGATGTGGGATTTCTTGACACCCCACCCCCACCAAAATGTACACAAGGGCTAGATATATGAGTAATTCAATATTTACTTTATTTAACATGATGAACTTAACTCAACTCAAAAATTAGTTTAAAAAAAGAGGATTATCAAAGTGGAGAAGGTCTAAGAATTCTGAAGCATGATACATGATAAAAAGTACATGGAAAAAAAAATTGAAGTGAGAATTGATCCTTCTTGTGCGCATCCAAATAATTCAATATTCATTCAACTGTATCATTCAAACTTCTTGGAGCACAATTATCCACAAACAATATATATTATATATCATAATAACATTCTCCGATGTCTCAAAGTCTTTCGCCCATTGCGGAGTAAGGAGGGGTCAGGTGTATGCAGCCTGACCCCTATATTTAAAAATATAGCGCGACTGTTTCCGAATGATTCATGATGAGCGTTAAAAGTTGCATTGACTAACTGCTACTTCACAATTGAAAGAAACGTAGACAGTTTAAAGAGTCATTTTATTTTATTCCATCATATTCCAAAGCCAAAAAATAGTAAATTTTTTACTCCATCCAAAATTGATGAAAAACAATATATATTATATCAATTTCAAAAAATATATACATAGCATATTTAATTTTATAAAAACAATCATGAATTTACGTGCATCATAATTAACACGAATCAATCGGCCCCTACCCAAGCCACATTAAGACACCATGCCCCCATCGCCTTCACTACTGATGATGAGACTTCTTATCAACTTTTTATCGCAAGCATAAAGTGGTAAGTTGAAAAAAAAATAAATGACATGTCAGAACAGGTAAAGTTACATTATGTTAAAACTTTATTGTATAGTTTGAACAAATAATTAAAATTTCATATCATTAATTATTATATCTACGTAATGAAGAAAATGAAAGAGAGACTCATAGAGTGGTCCTGGTGTTTGATCAGTTCTATCAGAACCTTATATCGTATTACGTACCATTAATTTCATATTTATGGTGGTTGTCTCTCAATTTCTTTCTCATGGAAGATTATATAATTGTTCGTGGGTTATTGTTGTTAATTATTATTACCAACCCATATTATTTTAAAATGTTTATTTAGTTCTCACACCTTTCCCATGCAATTTTAGTATTTAGTTTGATGTTATGACTACCAAATATTGACATTTTAAACGAATTAAAATACATTTTTTTACCATAACATGGATTAACAACTACCACTAGTTATAAAGAAATAAAATTGATGAACTGATTTTTTCATTTAAAAAAAAAAAAAACAGTAGGCAGATGCCTAACGCTAGTCTTGTATTAATAATAATAAAAAAAATAGATAGAAAACCTCAAAGAAAAAAAGTACAAGCAAAATGGGCTAAGTCTTACCTTATTAATTTTAGACTAAATTACACGGATAAGCAAATATATATTTGTTAATTAGTTAATATAATTATAGTTTGAAATAATTACGGCTTGTGACTAACATTTTTATATAATTACAATTTGAGTCTGTATACTGAATTGTATCAAATATATAAATACTGGAAATTATACAGCGAATTATACAAACGTTGTGCATTATATAGCGAAATATACAAACATTACAAATTGTATAGCAAATTATACAAATGAAGTGCATGAATTGTATAGCGAAATATACAAAACCTGTGAATTGTATAACGAATTATACAAATTTTGTGCGAAGCATATAGCGAAATATACAAACACTTTTATAACTATAATTCAAAATATAATTACCCAAATTATAAATATAAAATATAATTAAAATATTTTTCAATGGCTATATGCGAAAATTCAATAACAAAATCCTTATTATTTAACTAGTATGAAAGAAAAGTAGCCCAAGAATACTGGGCTTTAGTAGTTTGCACAATCAAAAGTACTGTACTGTCTTCCCTTTAGAGCCCAAAAACTAAGGATTTTACAAGAATGACCTCAGAGAATGCATTTTGCTGGCCTTGTAAATAAAAGGAACTTTGAATTCAACAAGTTAGAAGGTCATTCTACGAGTCAAATGAGGTCAAAAGTTCAAGATCGTCCGTGAAAAATTTTCATGACCACTAGATGAGTAGAATTTTCCTAAATCTTACCAGTTGTCCTCTATAAAGCTAAGTTTATTACCTTTAGGCCTTGTTAAAAAAGTTTTTACAATAATAACGGCTTTACATACTAAAAAAAAAAAAAAAGTTGTCCTTGTTCTTCTCTTTTTAATCCTTCTTCTCCATTATATGATATCATATTATTCATCCACCCCTCCTTTTACTCCTAGCTTACTTGTATATTACTTCTTCCGTTTAAAAAAATAATCTCATTTAACTTAGCATAGAGTTTGAGAAAAAAAAAATTTATTATTCTAAGTTAAAATTTTATTGAATGTATCAAAATGCAATTTAATTTTGTTGTCGTAAATATGTCATGTGAAAAATTAAAATTAATTTTTGCTAAAAAGATTTATATGTGTATAATATAGATTTATAGTACATGTATAGATCAATTTTACATATAACATAAATATATTATAAATATTTTAAAATATACTAAATTTATTCATTAAAACATATATATTATATATTAAAAATGAATTAAATATACTGTATAAATGTATTAAAATTATACATTTTAGGTAAGATCCATATGTTGTTACTCATATATTGCAACATTTATTCAATGTGGAACTCAAAGTTCCATTTATTTCACAAAAAAAAAAAGGAGCTCCATTTATTTCCGGAAAGTAGAACGAAAGAGGAATAAGTATTCTTCTTTTTTCCTTTTGCTTGTTGTTTCATGAATAATATCACCATCAAACGTATAACTCAAAAAAAATATTTTTAATAAAATAATTTTATAGTAATATTAATATACTTCATTTGTAGGGTTAATTCGTAACTTCTCAGATCTCAGAATACATAAATTAGTTATTAGTTTGTTTCATCATTCCAATCAATAAATCATTAAAATTCTCTTTTCAATAAAATCTCTTGCATTCACAAGTTCTGTCGTTTCCATCACTTTGTACTTAGTGATTACGTCCAAATTCTACAATGAAGCTCGAAATGAAATTGATTCATGAGTCAATAGCCTTTATTGACTCAAAGCTCTTAATTTTTTATTTCATTTCTATAAAAAAATTCTTTTTAATATAATATGAATGCATATTAATACTTTATTATACTGCTTTTTATGAAATTACTCATAGACATTATATATTGAAATTTTATATCATAAATTATAAAAGCTTTTAAGATCTGTTTAAATCAAATCAAATGGATTGAAAATAATTAAAGGTTTTGCCTCATGTAAATCCATTAATCCAACATGTGTAATGGGGTCGGTGCATAGTTGTATTTTGTCGTAGCCACCCAACTCCGATTTAAAAGATAATCACAAAACAAAATAAATAAAATCTATTTCTTTTAGAAATGTCCAATTTGATGCAAGTATAGATAAGAAAGAGGCTCTTTTGTAAACAATAATAATTGATTTTCACTATTGTGTATGTATCTTCTTTAAGAAACAAAAACATAAAAGTGAACCACTTTTGTATCTTTTATTTCTTATCACTTTGTTTGTTTAGTAGTAATTCATATGCTTCCTTTTCAAGCCTCATTATTTATTGTATGTATCCATAATTTAATAGTGGGGCCAGGTTGAATTTCTAATCTAAAAAATTAAGTTTTTCATTTTAATTTCTAAAGCACAGCCAAAACTTTTAATTCAGAGCTCAAAGGAAAAATCACAACTCCTCAATGAATTTTTGTTCATTTCACAAACTATACAAATAGCACTTTGACAACATATCTAGTAGATTAATATTACAATTTTACTACATGAGTCCAGAAAAGATCATTTTTATTTTATCCTATGAGTAAAAAGATTTATTTCTAAAAATCTTCAAGTCAAGTAATTTATAACAAAATAACATTAAACATAAAATACAACAACAATATTACTCCAATGCATGGAAGGCTCCCGTTCATTGTCGAATAAGGAGAGGTCGGATGTACACAATCTAACCCCTATATTTAAAAATATAGCGCAACTATTTCCAAAAAACATAACATATAAATACCAAAATAGTAATAACAAATAATAGTAAAATCATTAAGAAAAAGACACAAAAACAATATCAAAATAGAAAATATATGTATTAGCAAAAATGGAATAGGAAGAAATTATGAGATTAGTGTAAACACATGTAAAAAATAATATTTAATTATGTATTAACTTTCTATCTTCATTTTTAACCTCCAATACTCCATTTAAAGTCATTTTTCACCTCTAATATTCCATTTAAAGTTATATTCTTAACCAGACAAAGAATAATTAGTAAAATACTTTCCATCAAAAAGTCATATAAATAAAAACAATGTTGATGGGCTTTATTAAATTTTCCAATTAGATCATGCCTATTATCTAAAAAAGAAATTTGAATACACGCTCTTTATATAATTATTTAAAGGAATAGTATATTATATGGTATGAATGTAATAATTATTAATCATCACATCAAACACAAGATGGGGTCACGAGGCCAAAGGGAAAATGCGTGTGGAAGGAGCATCACTCTCTCTGTTACCACTTAGAGAGAGACCTCTCTCTGCTTCAATACTCACAAAAATGGCCGCCAATTTTTCATTATCCCATTTTACCCCTGCTACATTACTCTATTTTCTTCTTTTATCAACTTCCCACTTACCCATTTTCGCAATTAACGTCACCTATCTATTATCTTCTTATCCCGAAATTTCTGACTTCGCCAATCTACTTGCCACCACTTCCGTCGCCGCCGATCTAACTCAACGATCTTCTCTTACCCTTCTCGTCGTTCCCAATACCTTCCTCCGCTCCTCCGATCTGGTGAACAACCGCTCTCCGCCGCCCTCCTCCTCCTCCAATCTCGGTGATGTCCTTCGTTACCATGTTCTTCTCGAGTACTTTTCATTGTCTGACCTCCGACTTATACCCCCCACCGGGAAACTCGTCACGACTCTGTTTCAAACTACCGGCCGTGCCCCTAACAATTTTGGGTCTGTTAACATTACCCGTAACGTTAATTCCAATTCCGTCACTGTTCATTCACCCACCTCGAACGCTACAATTTTGGGGCTTTTGAAAACCCTTCCTTATAATATCTCTGTTTTTAAGGTCGATTCTCTTCTGGTTCCAAATGGATTTGATCTTATGGCTTCTGAAACTCGACCCCCTTTGGGTCTTAACATTACGAAGACGCTTATTGATGCTCACAATTTCAATGTTGCAGCTTCAATGCTTACTGCTTCTGGGGTAGAAGAGGAATTTGAAAGAGATGAAGGGGGTGCTGGATTAACACTTTTTGTACCAACAGATGAAGCATTCTCCGATATGTCATCGTCGATGAAATTTCAATCGTTGCCGGCGGAGAAGAAAGCCGTTGTGTTAAGGTTTCACGTTTTGCACTCGTATTACCCTTTAGGTTCTTTAGAATCTATTGTTAATCCAGTTCAACCAACATTAGCTACAGAGCAAAATGGTGCAGGGAGTTTTACACTGAACATTTCTAGAGTTAATGGGTCAGTAGGGATTAACACCGGAATTGTTCAAGCGTCGGTGACCCAAACGGTGTTTGATCAGAATCCAGTGGCGATATTTGGAGTATCAAAAGTTTTGTTGCCTCGAGAGTTCTTTGGGAAGAACCCAATTGGTAGTGGAGAATCTGGGGTAGCTTCACCGCCGGAGATTTCTATGTCGCCGGTGAATTCTCCGGAAATCTACGGCCCACCAAGTCACTTATCTTCGCCGCCGATGACAGGGAAAGAAGTGTCATCGGCGGCGAACAGAAGAAAAGGAATCTTTTTATGGTGCATTGGGTTCTTCTACCTACTGGCCATTAATTAATTCTGAAATTATAATTTATTTATTTATTTTTCTGCTGCCAAGATTTCACCCCTTTCTACACGGCATATTTAAATTCTCTATCTGTGGAATTGGTTAGGCAGTGTCAATTTTTTTTTTAGAAATTTCTGTGTTGTAATTTGTAAAGCTCCAATTTTATTTTATTTTTCACTACATTGAATTAATGAGTATATTAATTATATCTTATGTTAAGCTAGGATTTTTTTCTTTAAATTTTATTCTATAGTGCCACTGATTGCAGAGAAAAGTGGACATCTTTGCAGATATGTGTAAATGTGTCATCAAGCACCACAGATCAAAATATGTGGAGCCAGCATACAGTGAGAGGGTTTAATCCTCTTTGGTTAGTTTCTGTAAATTTTGAATTCTGTTAATTAAAATTCTGATTTTGCCATTGCTTCGCAAGTAAATATATTATTCCACTTTCATACTGATTTAATATGAAAAGCTGAATGTTACATATTGATTTTTAACAGAAAATACTAGATTTTCCATTATATAATTTAGTAAAGCAGAAAATCCAGAAAGGGGAAAGAAAATCTCTTTGGAAGTGTTGGAATGTACTTAGATTCTGGAAGGAGCTTTTTGTAGAAATGTACTTAGTTGAATTCACTTGAACTCAGCAATGTAGTACCAAATGGAGGAGCTGTTCCCGTAACAGAATTAGTTATTAATTACCCAACATGTGTCATTGGTTCTTATTGTGTGAATTAAGCGCACGTCAAACTTATAAATGGATAAAAAAAATTGATATTTAAATGGAAAAATAAAAAACGAAGAATGATAGAAAAACGTATGACCCTATTTTTTAAACCAAAAAAAGTGTAGTAGAAAGGCATAGAATCAATCCACTTTGGACAGTTATGGCATAGTTGGTAGGGTCATTAGAGGTGAAATTCCAAGGAAAAGGTTCTTTTGGTTTTAGCTTTGATTACATAGTCATATGTTCAATTGTTAAGGATTGATTTTGGTGAGGTAGGTATTAGGCCTAACTCACACTCCAAAATCTAGCTCAAAGGGAAGAGGATTGCTTAAATCTTATAAGGAGATTACTCATTCCATTAACCACCAATGTGAGACTTTGTGTCTCAACACCTCACTCACGTCCAGTGCTTAGCATCTGGTGCGTGAACAATTTTTTCGGGGGCTCAACATTGAGTGAGACGGGTCCTTCTGATACCATATTGAAGTAGGTCTTAGGTCTAACTCACATTTCAAAAGCTAGCTCAAAAGGATGAGGATTGCCTAAACCGTATAAGTCCATCCCATTAACCAACAATTTGGGACTTTGTGTCTCAACAGATTTACGTTTCATATGTATTTCGACTCAAATTCAAATTTGAGTACATAGTCATCTTCATTGGGGATTGTTATTTTTGAAATTTATTTGTTTCTGTCAAGGATAACTTGCTTTGATTTTGGTGCATTTCATGTCAAAGGCCGATAGACTACGTCTACAAGATACTAATGAATACGCTATATGGGAGAGTGTGTTGACATATCCTAAATGAGGCAGGGATAGACTATGTTGAAGAATTCCTTCCCGCCTTTGAGTTCTTGAGTGAAAGAGTTCAAAGCAGATATTTTGTTAGCCGTCCTTTAGAACAATGTCTTTTCTGTTATCACAAAAATAAAAGTTACTTATATTCTTGAGCAGCAAAGGCATTAATAGATTGGTTAATTCCAAAAATTTTTGCATGTCGTTATAGATTCTTGGCCTTACATATTTTAAAGGGTCATTGTTATGTTTGATCTGGACATTAGCGTCTCTGTGTGCTGGCTATTTCATCTTTTCTCGGGGGATGGATATGTGTATGGACCATTGCACAATCTTCTTTATATGGCATGCAATTTTTAAAAAAAATAAATCACCCTGTGGAATTTTATTAATAATATTTTTTGAAAACGACGAATTAAAAATACCAAATTCCTGATAAATCCTTAGCTAAAAAATAATATTTTTCAAAACAACAAACTTTGCAAAAATACAAAGATGGAGAAGCTATGATGAAAATATTTAAAAAAAAAAAAAAGAAAAGAAAGATAACAAGGTGAAAGAAACAACATTAATACTAAAATTGAAGAATCAAATAAAAACAACATAATAATCTAAATGATAAAGAGAAAGAGGCCGAGCAAATTAGGTTGCTCTAAATTAGAACCATGCTCGCCCTTTTATTAGGAAAATTAGGTTTCTCCGCTTCACACGTTTGATTCTTGCATTTTGCTACTACAGAACTTACTGTCACCTTACGTCGTATATCCTCATTCCTACCTCTCTCCTATTACATTTAAATATCTAAGCATTATTTGCTACTTTCATCTTCTAGTCATAAAAATTTTTGATTGACCAACACTTTATGCTATACAACATAATAAATGAAGTATAGCATGAAAACATACACTCTCCTTATGTATGTACTTGTATGCTCCTATGACACGGACTTATATGCTAAGATATAAATATGAAACAAGACGAGCACATATTCTCGTTAAACTTACATTTAGGTACGGGCGACACATTTTTTTATCTTATAATACAACGAATGTGAGCTTCCAATTCATTTGCTCCGTTCTAAATGTTATATGTAATTTCATCATCAATCTCTGACTCGAGATATTTGAAGTGCTCTCTCTCTTGAAAAGACAACGAATGTGAGCTTCCAATTCATTTGTTCCGTTCTAAATGCGATATGTAATTTCATCATCAGTCTCTGACGCGAGATATTTGAAGCGCTCTCTCTTTTGAAAATGACTTGTGTCTCAATCCTCGCTTCCACAGTCTCCTCAGCAATAATGACTTACTATTGGAGAATATTATAAAGTGAAATACTAGTTTCTTAAGAAGGAAGCTTAGTTAATAGTATACCAAACTTCTTTTACTATGAACAGAGTCTAAAAATGAGAAAAGACACTAGTATTGAATTCTTGGACATTTGGACAAACTGATATTCCCAGCTTTCGACCATTTTGGACTCTTTGTCTGGGCCATGTTCTACTAAATCCAATTTGGGCTTCCGTTGTTTTTCATTGTTGGGCCACTGTCGAGTTCTTAAAATTGAGGCGGAGAGCCACTTTTTACTCGTATCTTTGAAGACTAGTCTGCCATGAATTTCAAATTAGATAAGCTACGGGACTTAAAGCTCGATGAAAATGACTATTTTTAATTGTATAGACTGAAAAGTGGCTGTTTTTCAAGCTGATAATTGTTGTTTTTTTGTTTATGATGTAGTGTGTGCCAATTTGTATTTCATCATAAACTATCATCAACATAAATATCAAATAATGATTTTTTCCCCTATAACTACCTAACACGTTTTATCCAAAGTTATTTCACAAGCTTAATGTTGAGTAAATGATGGAAATGGAACACATGCTTTGGCGAAAGACATTTTTCCCTTATGACTAATGGAAAAAGAAGTTCAAGTATTCAAATGAGTATACTTGTACTCGGAATGTTGGAATGAGGGATCTCTTGTGCCGTGGTCGCTTGACTATGGCTGATTATTTTTTTCTTACGAATTTTTTGAACTTTTTCTTTTGCACAAATAAATTCTTGTGTTCTTTATTATCAATGAGGGATTTGATGACATCGTGATTTTAAGTGTCGATATAACATTATGTTAAATCGTTCTATTCTGAGAAAATATATTCTATTAATCTTGAGTATTTGAGAAAAATAATTTCCTTTAAGAGACATGTATATTCAATGGATTCGATTTTTCTCGAGGCATTGTTCAAAACATACTTGAAGAGACTATTTTTTAGTCTTCTCACCATTCACCAAAAGCATCCACAAACAAGGTTAGGGTGTGGCTTTCATGTGGAATCTAGTTGCTACTCCTGATTTAACCTCGTAGTAAGTTGTTGTAACAAGGGAACAGGTCCTTTCTGTACTTGCTTCCTGTTTGGCCCAAATAGGTTGTAATATTCCTACTCCTAAACCTACTCCTAAACCTAGCCCCATTACACTTTAATTGCCAAATACAACATTTTCACAAGATATATTTTCTAGGAAAATATATTTTTCCTTACACTCCAGACACAAAAAGAATAGTGTATCAATAACAGGATAACCATTTCTATTATATCAATAACAAAACAGCCTCAACTATTAAGAATAGTGTGTCAGGACGTACTATTTATTTATTTTCTTATCTTTGTGGGTTGTTTTCGTTTCATGTAAAATTACTTATAAATTTCAATTTTTTGAGTTTCCTAGATTCATGTTGGTGGTATAAGTACTGATTAATTCATGCTACATCTAGCATTTACTTGATATATATAATTCATCTTAGTTATCGTATTATTTATAATTTGCAAACTATTACATTAGAAAAAAGTTTACTCAGAATAATAAATATTCAAAGAATAGCGATCATGTATCACTTGCGTTTTTTAAAAAAAAGGTTCAATGTAAGTAGACTTCTCTTATCAACAATATAATTCTTATGTGTATTTTATATTATAGAGAAGATAGGAAATTTAAATGTTTGTCATATTCTCATCTAGAAGATATGACGTATGTGAACGGCGTTTTAAAAATTCTGTTTGTCTTTGATTTCTAAACCTTTTCTTTAAAAAAAAATCAAATAACTGTGGTTTGGGTGCATTAAAAAGAAAAGAATTCAAATGTTAATTTATTTGAACTTTGAATTGTACTACATATAATATATTAACAACTAAAGAAACTTGATAGTCAAGGATGAAACTTAGATTATTAATTTATCTAAAGATCAAAAAGACTTTCGTTAAAGACGTGTAGTTTTTAAATAACTTTTTCATTTTTATCATAATATAATATTATTTGAGTTTTAATTAAATTGCAACCATATAGTAATTTTAAAAATTAAAGGTTTCGTAAGTCCTTCAATCTACCTAACATCGAATCTTTTGTATTTATTAATCAAAATTCACTGTTACGGATGACTAATCACACCATTTATGATTAATCATTTACTTGTCCTTCTTAATGTTTTTATCCTTTTATATAGTATATATAATTAGGATATTTATGCCCATGTCATAAATTGATACAGTAGGCAATGTCACGTGTTTAGTACACGAATGTCAATTATCTACCTATTAGTTTATCTTAATTAATCTAATCCTTCTAATTTTTAAAATCTAATTAACTTAAAATACTCCAACTCTCACACTAAAATCCGATATTGCAAAGGCAGAATTTTATTTTAAAAATATCAGAGTAGGTAACTTTTTTTCCCATCAATTTCGAATAGAGTCAAAGATTTATTATTTTTTGGCTTTGAGGTATGATGGAATAAAACAAAATGACTCTTTAAACTGTCTGCGCTTCTTTCAATTGTGAAGTAACAGCTAGACAATGCAACTTTTGACGCTATCATGGGTCATTCGAAAACAGTCGTGCTATATTTTTAAACATAGAAGTCAGGCTATATATATCCGACCTTCCCTTATCCCGCAATAGGCGAAAGTTGCTGAGTAGGTATATACGTCTGCAACTTCACATCTTCAAATTAATTTACTCAATTATACTATATAAAAAAAGGAAGTCTAAGTCCTCCTTTCTTTCATTCACTAAAGTACAATGAGATATACATTTTATTTCTTGATTATTTAAGGGGAAATTAGCAGAACATGTCTTTTTCAACTTATTCACCATGTGCATAGTGAATCCAAGAACATAAAGAAGGAGAAGTAGATCAACTAATACGTTGTTTTTAGTGAAGATCAAAAGTGAATACTATTTGTTCTTTTGCAACAATAGCTCCACACGATTGATTTGACATAAAAATTAAAAAATAGTAAGTGACAGAGATAATTTTATCAAAATATCTTTGTTAAATATAAATCATCTAAAAAGAAAAATATAGTGGATGAATAAACAAAACACCAAACGATATGGTGAAGCAGATGGAGTTGGTTGTTTCTACATTAACCACAACTCTCGAGTTCGAGCCTAAGAATAAAAAAATCTTTGATAGAAAGGATTTTTTTTCAAATGAGGTCCTACGCAGCTCGAATTCAAATACAATTACCTCTAATATGGGCTCAAACACTAAGTGAAAAATAAAAAATAATAATAATTTTACATAATTAATAAATTTTAAATAAATATTAAATATCAAATAAAACACGAGTGTAAATTGGCAAAATTGAGAGGCAGGCAAGTAGTAGTGGTTGAGGTGGATTTGGTGGCCTGCTGACGCCCATCGATACACCGACTTTTTCTGACCATTATTCCCCATTTTCTCCCCAGTCAAATTAATGCTTCAT
>JAOTQJ010000096.1:21942931-21972461 GCA_025642045.1 Solanum sejunctum | reverse complement strand
GTAATTTTTTATTACTAACTCTTTAATATTAACTTTGTCTATCTAACTGACTTACTTAAGATTATTAAATTTTAAAAAATTCTTTGTATTTTAATTTAAAATTATAATATTAATTATTTTTAAAAAATTTATAATATATATTAAATTTGTATTTTTAATTAAAAGACAACAAGATACCTAGTTATTTAATTAAGACAGGCACGTATAAATATAAATTAAAATACCTAGCGAGTTACGTGCTACACGAATTAGTAATGAGTTTTGGGTGTGTAATGGAATAAGGTGACGTTTGGGTCTAAGGTCTAGAGTTTTAACGTCAACGCCTCTCACACACTAAAGGCCGAAAGTAATTTGAAAAATATATTATTATTTAGAATAACCAAACAAATGACCAAACTCCAAAAGTTGTTACTCTCTGTACTTTTATTACTTCTACTTATATTTCGAACACACACACCCCCAACCCAAAAGTCAACGCCCCCTCTCTCTTCTTCTCTCATTTTCCTCTCCACTCTGCAATGAATATTTAATCTGTTTGAAGGTTTTTAAACAAAAACCAAAGCACCCCTTTTGATTTATTTGATTTTTCTGAGCTGGTTTTGTTGTTGTTTCCATGGGAAACGGCGTAGGAAAGCTTAGTGTTTGTTTCAGTAGCGGCGGCGCCGTCGAGGGTCGTCGCCGGAAGGATTTTCCTCTCATGATTTCCGACCCGCTTGAAGATTTGGGCCATTCTTTTTGTTATGTTCGACCCGATCAGGCTCGGATTTCATCTTCCAAGGTTCACTCAGAGGAGACCACTACTTTCCGGTCAATCTCCGGCGCCTCTGTTAGCGCCAACACTTCTACGCCGCTCTCCACGGCGTTTGTCGATCTGTATTCTTACAATAGCATCGACCGGTCCTCGGCCTTTGAGGGGTCTACCTCTTTTGCTTCAATACCACTTCAACCTATTCCAAGGAACTCTTCAATCCACTCCGGCCCGCTTTTCACTTCCGGCTTGATTCCAGCCTCCGGCCCGATGGAGCGCGGGTTCATGTCCGGCCCGATTGAGAGGGGATTTCAATCGGGCCCGCTTGATCGTGGTCTTTATTCGGGTCCTCTAGAAAGGGGCTGTTCCGATCAGTTCCAGAGAAGCTATTCACATGGTTTTGCTCTTCGATCCAGATCAAGAAAAGGGTCATTCTTTCGGGTCCTTCAAAGAGCTATATCGAAGACCTTATCAAGAGGTCAAAATTCTATTGTTGCACCGATTAAAGGGTCAATTTCAGTAAAAGAAAGTGATTGGGTTGCAGGTTCTGAAAAACAGAACGAATTGACTATTAACAGTGTGAACTTCAGCAGTGAGTGCAGTTTGGATGAAGATGACACTTTAGATAATCAGAATCTTCAGTGGGCTCAAGGGAAAGCCGGTGAAGATCGTGTTCATGTTGTTGTTTCTGAGGAACATGGTTGGGTTTTTGTCGGAATTTATGATGGATTCAATGGTCCTGATGCACCTGATTTCTTGGTATCTAATTTGTATCCAGCTGTTCATAAAGAGCTCAAAGGATTGTTATGGGATGACAAATTAGATAATAATAATTCCTCTGTTACAATCCCATCTCCGAGTTTGGGAGTTGAAGAATCCAATAATCAGGCTCCTGATGATGAATTCTCAAGGGACAGTTGTTCAAGATGTGTTGAGCAAGAGAATTATCCTTCAGCAAGGGAGGATCTTTCATCCGATTCATGGCTAAGGAAAAAGAGGGGAAAGTGTTCGAAGAATAGGTACAGAGGAGTATCGAAGAAATGGGAAGAGAATCAGAGGAGATGGCGATGCGAATGGGACAGGGAAAGATTAGAACTTGACAGGAGATTGAAGGAACAGCTGAATGGAAATGGTTCAAAAGGATCAGGATCAGTAAATCATGCAGATGTATTGAAAGCTCTATCTCAAGCATTGAAGAAAACAGAGGAAGCATATTTGGATCTAGCTGATAGGATGAATATGGAGAATCCTGAATTGGCTTTGATGGGTTCTTGTGTTCTTGTTATGTTAATGAAAGGAGAGGATGTTTATGTGATGAATGTGGGCGATAGTCGAGCCGTGTTAGCTCAGAAGAAAGAGCCTAATCTCTGGAGCCAAGATTTGGAAAGAATCAATGAAGAAACATTGAAAGATCTTGAACTTTTCGATGGCGATGAGTCAAATTGTTTACCTAATTTAACTGCTTTTCAGCTTAGTACAGATCATAGCACCTCTGTGGAAGAGGTATGACAGTCTAGTTTCTGATTTTAGATACAAAAAAAGGTCTTTTCTTGGTTCAATTGATTTATTGTGTTGTGTTACAGGAAGTTCAAAGAATAAAAAATGAACATCCAGATGATGCATGTGCTGTGATGAATGACCGTGTTAAAGGTTCATTGAAGGTTACTAGAGCTTTTGGTGCTGGTTTCCTCAAACAGGTACTGTTGGAATATTTGCTTTTTTAGCTTGTTTATAAGTCAACCCTTGAGATTATTGTAGAGGGAAAAAAACAAGTCCTTTTGATTCCCTTTGTGCTTGTTAAAGAATTCACTCCATATGGATTTGTTATATATCTTGTTGAGAACAAAGTTTATGCTTTTTTCATCAACCTTTTCTACACATAAAAAGCTACTTTTCTATATAAGTTGAAAGGCATATTCGAGCAGAATGCTACTTGTGTTGTTCCTGTGATAAACATTTTGCATTTAACAATTCTTGAAAGGATCTTTTGGAAGTTTACTATTAATTTTGTTGGCACTCGAAAAATACTGTTTCAAGAACCTAAAATGTGTGAAGGAATGACCGTCTTATTTCCAACAAGCTTATACACCATTTTCATGCTAAACCGATAGCTAAATGAGGCGTGAAATTTCTGTATCAATAACTATATGCTCTGTTTTTGATACCTTGCCTTTCTTTTCTTTTCTTTACTTGAAAATTAACTTTCAATTCTTCACTCTCCTTCAGCCTAAATGGAACAATGCGCTTCTTGAGATGTTCAGAATTGACTATATTGGAACTTCCCCATACATCAGTTGTATTCCATCTCTCTATCACCACAGGTTAGGGCCGAGAGACAGGTTTTTGATACTGTCATCCGACGGGCTGTATCAGTACTTCACAAATGAAGAGGCTGTATTAGAAGTCGAACATTTCATCTCATGGTCACCAGAAGGAGATCCAGCACAACATCTCATCGAGAAAGTATTGTTTCGCGCTGCAAAAAAAGCAGGTAATTGCTTGTACTTGTTCCAAATGCTAGAATTGGTTTCTAGGGAGTAAAAAGATGTGTATTTTTTAGGTGAACTAATCTGAAATATGTGATGATGATTTATTTCAGGTATGGAGTTTCATGAGTTGCTTGAAATACCACATGGGGATCGACGTCGATACCATGATGATGTTTCAATAATTGTTATTTCTTTGGAGGGGAGAATATGGAGATCCAGTGCATAAGTAGTGAAACAAAAAGTTATAGACCAATTCAAACAAATGAAAATAAAAAACATCCAATTTTTGTTCTTTCCTTAAACCACCATTTTGTAAATAGCAACTAAGCCCTGGAACCAGAGTTACTTAGTTGTAAAATGTACTGTGGGTAATGATAAGATTGTAAAGGTATTTAGATCAACTCTTTATCAGTTTATAAGCTGTCATATAAAGTGTAATTTTTCTTTAATAAATGACTTCTTTAAGAGTTCAAACTTCTGCATATTATTTCATTTGCCATAACTCTTGATGGGATGGAGGTAGGAGAGCGCAAGGGGCTCATGAATCTTTGAAAAATTATATTGTATATAGTATATCGTTTTTAAGTATATGTTAAATACTCAATTTTATTTTTTGTATGAAAATTTTGGTTCTACACTGATGAAAAGTCTCTTTCGATCTACAAAGAAAAGGAGGAGAATTTTAAGTCTTTTTCTAATGCTTGGTTGTTCAACTTTTGACTAATATAAGACGTGTTGTATGTGAAGTGAATTCTGTTCAAAGATATATTTTTGGTAAGAGTATTGTTTTTTCTTCTTTCATTTTCATATAAAATGACTTGCTGTAATTAAGTCAGCACCTAAAGTAAGTCAAGTCAATTAATTCTTCCTACTCTTAACGGACGCGGAATGCAATCAATTTCTTATCTGCTTTTTTGTTCTCATGTTTTCCTTCTTTATGATTTTTCTTCCTTTCTTACGTGTAACAAACTGTATGTTCCTCATATTTAAGGTTGTACCGAGCCATGATATCTTGAGCGAGGAGCTACATTCATCTAAGAGTGATCAGGTGAATATAATTCATTGAAAAACTTTTTCGACTACATAGGTTAAATGTAGATATTTTAATATGTATATCAATTGTTGAACACACTTGATACAAAAATCACTCACTCATATTGTAAAAGTATTAACACCCTTGACAAAAATATTGATTCCGCTCCGCCATTGATATCTCAGAGGAGGCGCATAGCTCATCTTTTATGCTAACATGGTATAATTTGATTATTTTACTTAATAACCTTTTCAACTGACAAGTTTTGAATAATTCAATTGACTAAAGTTAATAAAAATAAAGAAAAAAATATCTAACAATTGTATATTCAATGTAATCAAATAAGCAAGAATGTGGGAAGACTAAAATATACGAAAACCTTAGTTTATGAGGTAGAAAAATTATTTCTGATGGACTTTCAAATCAAATGAAAAGTATATGATGCATGATGGTAAAAAAAAGATAGCAAAGTAGCAAAATACAAAATAAATGTAGCACGCAGATAACTAAATACTGCCGCTAAAGTACCTCAATCCCCCCCATATTACCACAACCCTCATCTATCTACTTTCTTTTAAAAATAAAAAAGGTGTTGGAGGTAAGGTGAAAGGGAGATGAGAGATGAAATTACAAGGTAAATAAAATTTTAGATAGTCAGTCGACTGAGCTACTAAAGTTCTCCTTCGACGATCTACTAAGTTTTTACTTATCAAAAAAGAACCGTTAAACTCTGATCTCCAAAATTTGTATTGGTTACGTATGTATTTATGAATTCCTGAGGTTGTATAACCACCAAGGCTGCTGCATGAAGCAGGAGTGGCCAAAAGTTACGTCAAAAGCTATTGTGGGTTATGAAATCATCCCTTATGTCTAACTGCTAACCAATCTTTTAAATTGGCATAGTAAATGAAAATAAAAAAAGTTTGGTGGGAAGGTTGAGTAGTTGAAGAAGAAGTTAAAGAGTATGAAATTCATCAAACAATAAATAAGAAAACCTGTCATTTTGTCATAAATTTTGGGGCCAACATTTCAGGTATGTAGATACTAACTTTAGTGATCAATACTGAAATTTATGACACAAATTTATTTTCAAAATTCAATTCTTCACGTTTAATAAATTCAACTGAAATCCCCTTGATTTTTTTTTTTCGATGGCAAATCATGTGTGCGTTGAAAAAATAGGCATTTTGGTATGAGATTTTGTGGATGAACAATTTACAAATATGTGGTCCATATTCCTCTGGATAACATTTTGTACAAAGAAAATAACAATTCAGAAATACTAGATAACAATTAAAAAATCATGAAATTTTAACAATTTTAAAGGATTGTAATATGCTGTGTGTTTGTTATGTGGGACTAAAAAGGTGTGTTCTTAAAGAATGTTTTGTCTTTAAAATATATTTTTCTGGAAAATGCTTCTAATTGGGTATATTGATAAAATAGCATATTTAAATTATATATTAATTAATAAATAAATAATAAATTTGATGGGCTATTTGTATAAAGATCGGAGGCATTCGGCGGAAGTTACGTAAGAGAATTTGGATCATAGTGTAAAGGCCTAATTGGGTATTGGGCCCAATACATTTGGGCACTGCCAGATCCCATGGATGATGGAACAAATAGAATAGCCGAAGTAATACAACCTATGACTCCAATCAGGGGTGGATGTATTATATCGATATCCTTTATTTGAATTCAGTATTTTTGACATGATTAAATTTATATATACAAGTTATATTTTTCAAGAGTTGATTTAATTAAATTTAAAAGTTAAATTAGATTATATTAATTTAAGGTTTTAGAATAGTTAAATATTCAAAAATCATACGAAAAATATTATAAATTATAGTTTTTTCCAAATTAATAGGATTAGATATACATTTTGAAATATCAGTGAAGGTTTACATCGTTTCATCCTCCATTCCTTTTTAGTTATCATAGTTTTCTTTTTGAGAGTCAAATGATATAAACTTGTACTAGCATTCTAAGATGTATTTTTTGATCATATTGATTTGAAAAAAATTGCAATTTATGATTTAATAATAGTTTTTGAATATCTAATTTTTAAAAAAATATTAAATTAATATCATCTACTATTAATTTTGAAATTTAGTCGAATTGACTTTTGAAATATGTAATGTGACAACTAAAAGAAGTGAAGGAAATAGTATATATATTAATCCATAACTTGAGAAATTTTAGTGGCTGAATTGGTAGGAACACCTTTCTCCTATTTTTCCTTTCCCTTCCCACAATTAAATGAAAAAAAATATTGTTGCTGTCGTAAAATGAAACAGGATGCCATATCTATATTTCTGCATGCTCTATACAAATATCATTAGAAGCATTTCGAGCTACAGTTAAGAGGGCAAAGGTCACAACATGAAAATATGTATACTCTGGAAAAATTCTTTGCGTTGGTTGAAATAACAAAGTCATTTATAGTTACAACCTCTAAACAATTAGAAGCATTTCCTGTGGACGATGGAAGGACCAGCTTCATCGTACTCTGCCTTTGCAATCCACATCTGCATTTCAAAGTGAAAACGTATAGCGCTTCATCAGGAAATGAAACAATTTCACAAGATAATGATATACAGTCAAGCTTTTCTATAACAACATTCCACTGTAACAGTCAAGTTTTCTTTAAGACAAATGAAACAGTGACAAGCACTAGTCCTGTTCTTTAAACCAAATTTGACATACTTTAGGATAAGAAACAGTTTCACAAGAAAAATTATGATATGGCAACACAAGCAAACCATATGTAATAATGGCACTAGACATAATTGTATTGTGTCAATTTCTAAGTTTTTACTAACCTGTTGGAAGGTACTTAGAGAAGCCAAAATAGAGCCTCCAATCCAAACACTATACTTCCTTTCAGGTGGAGCAACAACCTTAATTTTCATGCTGCTTGGAGCCAATGCAGTAATTTCCTTGCTCATTCTATCAGCAATTCCAGAGAACATAGTTGTACCGCCACTAAGTACAATGTTTCCATAAAGATCCTTCCTGATATCCACATCACACTTCATGATTGAATTGTATGTCGTTTCATGAATGCCAGCAGCTTCCATTCCAATCATTGAAGGCTGGAAAAGTACTTCTGGGCATCGGAAACGCTCAGCACCAATTGTAATAACCTGACCATCAGGCAACTCGTAGCTCTTCTCAACAGAAGAGCTAGTCTTTGATGTTTCCAATTCTTGCTCATAATCAAGAGCAATGTATGAGAGTTTTTCCTTCACGTCCCTCACAATTTCCCTTTCTGCTGAAGTGGTGAATGAGTAACCACGCTCCGTCAAGATTTTCATTAAGTGATCAGTAAGGTCACGACCAGCCAAATCAAGACGTAAAATAGCATGTGGTAGAGCATATCCCTCATAGATTGGGACAGTGTGACTAACACCATCACCAGAATCCATAACAATACCTACATACAAAATATAAACACGGATAATTGAACAATCAAGCAACAGATACAGAGGACTGAAAACACGCGAAATTTTTCACCTGTTGTACGACCACTGGCATAAAGGGACAGAACAGCTTGAATGGCAACATACATAGCGGGAGTATTGAATGTCTCGAACATGATTTGTGTCATCTTCTCACGATTAGCCTTCGGGTTAAGAGGTGCTTCAGTGAGCAGTACAGGGTGTTCCTCTGGTGCTACACGAAGCTCGTTGTAAAAAGTATGATGCCAAATTTTCTCCATATCATCCCAATTGCTAACAATACCATGCTCAATTGGGTATTTCAATGTGAGAATACCACGTTTGGATTGAGCTTCATCTCCTACATATGCATCTTTTTGTCCCATTCCTACCATGACTCCTGTATGACGAGGGCGACCAACAATGCTAGGAAATACTGCTCTTGGAGCATCATCTCCAGCAAATCCTGCCTATAAATGACAATGAAGAGGAACATATAATTGGTAAATCAGTGGCTTTTTATCTATTGGGGGAGGGTTGGCGCAGTGGTAAGAGTTATCACCATGTCATCAAAATGTTCATGGAATCATCTTCCAGAAGAAATGCAAACAACAGGTTCCATAAAATAGGGAAATGACATTTCATATGGTCACTCAACTTACAATATTAGATTTGTAACAAAAAATCTTAGGAATTGTTTTGGTTATCGCCATTAATCTCAGATTGTTACAACAAGTAACCATAAATTTTTCATGTAGAAATTTCAATAACACGTTTTCGTTTAAATGCCAAAAAAAAAAACGGAAAAAAACAGGACGACCTTCCATAGGATACCCTGCGTAAATTCGTGTAAATTAAATATAATCTAGTGCACCTCCCGATTCCGCACATAGCAAAAGTTTAGTGCTCTGAGCTATCCTCTTAGTGACACTATCCATTTGAATTACTTAGTAGAATTTAATTTTTATAAATGTTTGGACAATTTACCTTAACCATTCCAGTCCCATTATCACAGACGAGTGGCTGAACATCCTCACCATCTGCCATTTTTTAAATAGAATACCTACGACCAAAATTGAAATCGACAAATCAGAAACTGAACACAATTTAAACATAAAGACAATGACATGAAAAATAATAGGAAAAAAGATAATTACTTTAAAAAAAAAGTTTGGGTGGGGAAGGTCCTGGAACAGTAGTCTGGATTCCAATATAGAGAAGAAGAAAAAGGAAAAACTCTGAGAAAGAAAAGAAGGCCAAAACTGAAACTTTTAAAGCAGAAATTGGTTATAATTTTAAAATTATTGGTGGAAATTAACCGCATTTTTTGCTGTCTAGGATCTTGCCTATCCTCTAGTTTTCCTCTGACTAATCAGACCTCATACATTCTTAACCGCTATCTAATAATAATTTATTAATATTATATAGAGTGAAAGTAAAATAATTTATACACTTCTTCTATAAATTATAAATACAAACAATATAAATGAAATTAAGATCTATTGGACATTATATAAATGGATTAGTGGGTGCCTCCAACTTATAAAAGTGGATATTGAGCACTGTCCCACTATATAGTACAACACTATCCTAAACATTATTTTAGAAGCATTAATACAGAGGAAATATTTATTCGAATTTCAGAACTCTGAAAATAGTAGTTTTTTTTAATAATAAAATTTTTCATCACTCATTTTAAATGATATTCTGTGTAAAACACTTCTTTTACATCATTCATTCAAATCTAAAATGAGCATTTTATTACTTTCTTAAAAATTAATTTAAAATAAAATTGTATTTCAATGAAAAATATAATGAAAAAATTATTTAAATTGCTTGGATGACTTTCTAAATGAAACATTAATTATTGAGTAAGTTTCTAAGTGACACAGCAATAATTAAATGACTTTAAGTTATAAAATAAATTAAGTAACTTTCTGTGAAAAGAACTTATAATTAAGTGAATTTCTATGAAAGAAATTCACAATTAAATGGCTTTAAGATTAAAAAAAAAAAGTCAAACAATTTTCTATGAAAAAAACTAATACTTAAATAACATATAAGATATTAACTCCAACATTGACAAAAACATTAGATTAAAAATAAATCCAATGTCTCCTGCATCTAACTTTCTTTTTGAAATCTAAATGAAGAAAGGAGACAGATTCTGTATTCGCGCTTTAATTTCTTCATCTGATTTTTACTTGATATAAAATTTTAAAATTATTATTTTTTAAATTTATACTTTTAAACTAAATACATATACACAAAGTAAAAAGTTGAAATTAAAGAGAAAAAAAATAACCAAGGATTAACTTATTTATATTTTCATTTCCTTTTCCACTTTCCTGTTGACTTTTTAACGTGTCAAAAAAGGACACGTTGAATTTTTCAGACCGTGTCATCGAAAGTTCCTATGTGTAGCCAAATTCTTAATTCGAAAACAAACACTGCTCAAATCCCATATAAATATACAAGCTTATTGTTTCTGCTCCACATCCAAACTAATTTTCTCATACAAATATACAAAAAGAAATAAAAAGATTGATTGCAAGACAAAATATGAAGAACATTATAAAAGTTGTGTTTGTGCTTTCTATCATTATGTGTGTTCTCCTAACATTTACCTATGCTAGGGGGAGTGTGAGTCGCGCCAGTGGAAGGACTTCAACCACCAGAGTGACCCCAGCAGTCGGTGCTAGTGCTGGTGCTCGCGCTAGCAACAACTCATCATCATCATCCAACCCCTTGTGCATGTCCTCAATAGTTATGGCTCACTTTGCTTACCTTTCATTTGTTTACCTTTGATACATGTTTACACGTTTGGCCCGGGGTTTCAAAATTTAGATTTTACGAATTGAGTTGTGATTGTGAATATATTCTAAAATGTATATGCAATTCTTTCAATTTAATTTACTATTGTTTTCGTTTCCATTCATAGGAGTTAGACCACGAGTCCCTGGTCTCTATGGAACCATAGAACCAGATAATTATTGTAACAACAAACCAATAGGGGATATCAAAACTGATATAATTGATCTAGTTCAAAGATCGGTTTCCTGCGTCTTCATTTTTTTCTTTTTATGTGTCAAGATTATATTTCTTTTTGGAATCTAATTAAAGAAACGAAGCAAACCACGTAATTAGATCATTAATTATATTGTGAACATACGTGAAAAAAGTTGTTCTTTCTGTCCAATTGAATTTAGAAGAAACGTTCTCTAAATATACTAACGTCGGTTTTAAGAAAATTCATTTTCATGGGTGCCCCCAACTTGTAAAATTGGATTAACACTGTCCCACTATTGACTTTCTATATAGAACGCCAAAGTCAACATTAGTATTATTTAGTAAAAATCAATAAAGAGGAAATATTATTTGAATTTCAGAAGTTTTGAATTAGTAGGTGGACAACTTTCTTTTTCTAATAATGGAACGAGTTTCAGATTGTTGAAGAGTAACAAAAATCATGCATTGATGGTTAGTGAAATGAGTGGACTCGCTTGAACAATTTTTCTCTATTTGAATTAGCTTTTAGAGTGTGAGTTATTCCCAAGACATAAAAATTCTAAATAGTGCACGTGAGGTAGTGTGTTGAAGAATAACAAAAGTCCCAAATAGTTAATATCATTTATTATTTCTCACCGCTTAATTTTTAAATATTTTATGTGATACTTATACCTTTTACAACATCCCTTTAAATTTGTTCTTGTAAGACACATGCCAAAAGTGAAATTAATTCAGATAGGAAACGAAACAATATATAAAAGATACATAATCATATTTCAAATATAAAACTCAAAAAATGAGATAAATTCGAGACTATTAACTTTTTTCATAAATATCAAGATTATTATTTTATTTTATAGTCATTTATGGTGGGATGCATCAGGCCAAGGTATAAGTGCGACACCAAGGCAATACTTGAAGATCCCGATAGCAAGCTACTGTGGTGGACCTTCTCCTAAAAAATAGTATTAATTAATATCGTCTGAGTCGATGACTCATGTATTACAAATTAAACTACATGAGATACTGCAGTTGATGTTAGTCAAAAAGTTTGTCAAGATTATTTCTTTTTGAAATCTGATTTAAAAAAGGAGGCAAATTATGTACGGAGTAATTAGTTTTTTTTCTTCAATTTCCTGTTGACTTCTCAACTACCTGTCAAGTTGGACACTAGTTCAAGTTTTCATGAGACCGTGTCAAAGAAAGTTCCTAGTCCCTGCAACCAAATTGCCTCTCTACTTAATGAGAAAACATGCAAATATTCAGTATAAATAGACAAGCTAATTGTTTAATTTCAACGTATCGAAACATTTCTCACAAATTAAATCCAATTAATTAGCTAATATATCAAGTCGTATTTGAAAAAAACAAGATGAAGAACGTTATGAAAGTTGTGCTTATAATTTCTATCATTATGTGTGTCCTCCTAACATCTATCGATGCTAGGAGGGGTGTGAGTGGCGGCAGCGGAGGGACTTCAGCCACCAGATTGACCCCAGCAGTCCGTGCTGGTGCTCGCACTAGCAACAACTCATCATCACCATCCACTCCCTTGTGCATGTCCTCAATAGCTATGGCTATGTTTGCGTACCTTTCATTTGTTTACTTTAGATATATGTTTAGACGTTGAATTGGGCTGGGGGTTTCAGAATTTAGATTTTACGAGTTGAATTGTGAGTATGAATATATTCTAAAATGTGTATGTAATTCTTTTGATCTACTATTGTTTTTAGTTATGTTCATAGGAGTTAAACCAGGAGACACTGGTTGCTACAGAACCAGAGAACCCGTGGCTACGTCTGAAATTGTTGATATACCCTGTACTTTTCTATAAAATGCATTTGTTCTTTTATTATTGCCTGAAGGCCATGTCGTAGTGTAATTTGTTAGTGATTTGTATAAAATAAGGTCTTGGTATTATTCTTGTCATGTGATTTGACTATATAATCTAGAAACGTGCCAGAAAGGGTTGATATGGAGGCATATTCATACTAATAATTTTTTAATTGAAATTTCTGATTAAGAGAAAAACAACCACATTCACAATGTCATATCCTCTAATGATAGAGTTATTCTATTTCAAGATTCTCATTTTTTAGAGAGTTTCAACATATGATAAATCAATCTCAAATCATCAATGAAATGTATATGATCTCGTCTTCTAGTAATTATCGTTTAAGATGCCCACAATATCCCTTAAAAGATAGACACTTCAATAACCCAATATTGTGTCAATATCTGATAGTCACAGAAGTGATGGTGGGTGCTCCAACTTGCGAACATTATCAGCAACAATAAATTAAAGAGGATACATCTAATTGAAGCAAAACTTATACTTTCAACTTTTATGCACATGATATGTTTAATAGTATAAGGTTAAAAGGACATTGTGCTATATTCTATACATCTAGGGGGGAGGGGGGAGGGGTTTAAGTTTTTCTCCTCTAAATAGTTTTCTAATTTCTTAGTGATTTATCCATGTACTTGTCAAGTTGCACATTGCACAGTATTAGGAGAGTTTTTTCAGACCGTGTCAATAAGTTCCTCGTCTTTGGTACCCAAATTGCCTCTCTACTTAAAGCGGAAAATGACTACTTGCTTGTGTTAGGATTGCAATAATTAAGTGTCATGCAGAAGTTAGCAAAGCAAATCGCGTAAGATCATGAGTAAGATGAAAAACTAGAAATATACCAAAAAAATACAATAATTTAATGTGTTCCGATCAATCGACCTATATACACAAAAGAAAATTTGCAATCCAGTTATATAAAACAGAGTATACAAAATCAAGAGAATAACACTTGTATCTCACCAATTCTCTCCCTATACGACTCTCGAGGCCTTTCAGACTACATTACCAATGGTACCAAGTTACAAAGAATGAGATTCTATTTATACAGTTAAAAATATTTTCCTAAAAAAAAAAACCTCACCAAATATGTAGACTTTGTGTTTTTTTAGAAAAAAAATCAAATATCATAAGAACTCAGGTCAAATACCTAACACCTATTTTTCCAATATAAATAGCTAATTAAGCTTCTTGTTTAGTTTTTGCGTATCTAAACTTTACTCTTACACCTAGAGAGAAAAATATCTATTTCAGGAACAAAGATTGTCAGTATGTACAAATTAAATTCAATTAGCTTGTGTTGATGATTGCACCAACAACTCATCACCATCCACCCCGTGCTTGTCCTTAGTGGAGAGATTTCAAAATTTAAATATTACGATTAGTTGTGAGCATAAATTTTAAAATGGGTATATGATTTTATTGATCTATAATTGCTTTTCGTTATTTTCATAAAAGTACTTTTGTGAGTAAGCAACAATTAGATGTCCAAAAGTAGATGTTAATCGACCTATTCCTAATCAAGAAATCACATGAATTGACTTGCATATTTTCAACATTGTAGAAAAAGGAAACGTTACATCAGAAGTATAACTTAAGAAAAATCTAATATATGCTTTACTATCAAATTATAAGTTCACTTTATTATTATGAGTATCATTTTTTATATTTATATAAATTTAGTATATATATAAAGAAAGATGACAAAGTGTCCTACGTTGTATCCCACATTAATAGATAAATAAACTAGGACAAAAGAAGTATAACAAAATGGTACTATACGATTAAAAGACAATTAATTAAATTGCCAAAAGAAAAAGCAACAAAGTAGATGTATTATGACAATAATGGAAGGAGGTCACAATTAAGTTGACATGATCATGAGATGGCTTCACCTAAAAACAAGCACGTGCATAGATACATCAAAGTTCGTGAAAATCAGAAAAGAGAGTTGTAGTACGACATTTTTTAAGTTATAAAATTCAATAGAAAAATAACTTAAATTGAAAATTTTTGGAAGTCCATCAACATGTGTACGTCAGTCTGTTTATTTTATTGTGCATTGGATCTTTCGCCGAAGGAGAAGTAGTTGTATCAAACAAGCAACTTCACCTTCTCACTCACCCACCCACACATAGTTAACTTTCTACTAAAAGTAAAATTAGTACTCCTAATTACTAAAAAACACACTACATGGTTAAATATATTAATAGTGTTAAAATTGAAGTCTTCTATTTAATCATTTCAATTTTAAAATGAGACTAATTACAACTTTTAATATTATAACGCAGCAAGCAAAGGTCCCGAGTTCCATACTCATCACAATCATTTGAGCACTTGAGATATAATAATACGATTTATTTATTTTTTAATCGATTATAAGAAGAATGATGCAATTTTAAATAATTATACTTTTAAAAAGGGGCGGAGCTATACTATTTTGAGGAGGTTCATTTGAATCTTCTTTGATAAAAAAATTATATTATTTATATACGATTAAAATAACTTTTCACGTAGATATCGAATCTCCTTCGACTAGTTCGTGTATCTACTTATTCAAATTATTAACTCTTTCGATGAAAATTCTGAATCTAGTATCACTGCTTTAAAATATCCATTTCTCTTAATAAAATGATTTTAGCCATATCTATGACTTATTATAGATCATAGATTTAAAAAGTCTTTCTTTCTTAAACTTTGTAACAAAATAAAATAACTCATATAAATTGAGACAGAGAAAGTAATATCCATCTACATATCAATTTAAACTTCTATGTCAAATAACAAGTTAAACTATACCCTTAAATAAATCCTACAATTATATATAATAAATACTCTCTCTTTCTTTCTCGATACCAATTTATGCTTTCTATTCCTTCTCTTGTATTAAATAGCGCCGGCATATCTTTGATCTTTCTAGGTTGTTGGTTCTTCTTGTCTCTTTTTTTTTCGACCTTTCTCCAAGTGTGCTACAAATCTGTATTCATTCCTAGGTAGATCTCATTTCACTCTTAAAATTAAACTCTCATATTGAGTCATGGTTGAAGATGGATGCCAAATTGCTGCCATAGAAACACAACAACAATTAGGAGATGGATGGAGAACTCCAACATCAAAGGAACACAAAATTCCTATGAAATGTCCGAAAGCTCCGAGGAAAGCAAAAACATCATCACTACTACTTTCAGCTAGTGCTGTTATTAGAAAGAGAAAGAGAAAAATGTCTTTTGATGTTTACAATGATGAAGTTGAATTGCTCTTTCCTCCAGTTATACTTGCAGCCACAACAACATGATCAATTACCATTTTATGATGTACGTATATCTTGATGTATTACTCTAGTATGTAATTAGTAACCTCTTAATTATGTTCTAACATGATTATTAATCCATATCTTTCCAATGTCGATGTTGTCCCTAAAGTACATATATCTCGTTTAATTCACTTAATGATAATAATATAGTGCAGCCACTACTAGCTAGGAACAAAGGTTTTATCGTGAATCAATGAGAACTTTGTATTATAAAATATATTTTTTTTATCAAATTGGTTCACTAGAAAATATTAAAAAAAAATTACGTTCGAAAATATTGTCTTTTTCCTCACCGATTCAATCAAAATATTTATAAGAATAATCACTAAACATTTTTCAATTATTTCATTGAGAAAAGATAGTGATTTCTTAGTAGTGAGCTCTTTCTTGAGTATATCGTTTGCACATTATAATTTTCATTGAGTTTTAAGATATATCAACAACTTTGTAAGTAATTTTTATGTCACCATCATATTATTTATCTATTATAATGAGTAATTTGTCTTATTTTTAATATCATAAATCTCGTTCAATTTTAAACATATTTATACAATGTAAAAATAAATAAATAAAAAATTACAGTAACAGTGTAAATAACTTTTAACTTAATTTCCACTTATTCATTTATTAAAATGGCCGGCCAATCTCAGCAATTTAGACACATTTTTCTTTTTTGGCTGTTGGTAATTTTATTTAAAAGAAAAAAGAAACATATGATAGGCATAATTAATTGAGTTGTCATGTTGGATGAAGATGGACAAACACAGACAGCAACTGACTTCACCAAGATGCAAACATGAAGCATACATGCTTAATAATTTTTACATCTTTTTGTTTTATACGTATACGAATTTAATAGTGGTACTATTCTCTATAGTTGTTCTTTTGGCTGGCCTCACATGCACTCATCATGACTTTTTCATTTTTTATCCCATGGTACGAATTAACTTGTTTTTAAATTTCTACTATGATATTTATTTTGAAATTCGACTTTTTGAAATTCATGCCAGAAAATTTTATTTCGTAAGTGAAACAATATCTATTGTATTAGTGGGAATTCCCTTCAGCACTGAATATTTGAACTATAATTACTTGTGAAATTTTAACGGTGTGTATATCCGTTCAAAAAGTGTCTAGGCATCCCAATTTCTACAAAAGTTAAGGCAGGGTCGTATCGGGTGTAGCCAAAATGAAGCCCATTGAAATGTGTTGAAACATAAAGTCTCACATTGGTGGTTAATGAGATGGGTGGTCTCCTTATAAGGTTTAGGCAATCCTCCTCTCTTTGAGATAACTTTTGGGGTGTGAATTAGGTTTAACACCTTCTTCAACATGGTATCAGAGTAGGGTCCGTCTCATCCAATGTTTAGGCAATCCACCCCCCTTTGAGCTAGCTTTTGGGGTGTAACTTAGGCCTAAGACCTTCTTCAACAGATGCTAGCTTGGTATCAGAGCAGAGCCCGTCTCACCCAATGTTGGGCCCCGAAGAATTATCCACTCACCAGATGCTAAGCACTGGGCGTGAGGGGGGTGTTGAGACACAAAATCGCACATTGGTGGTTAATGGGATGGGTGGTCTCCTTATAAGGTTTAGGCAATCCTCCTCCCGTCGCACCTAATATTGAGCCCCCGAAAAATTGTCCACGCAAGCACTGGGCGTGAGGGGGGTGTTGAGACACAGACCCACATTGGTGATTAATGGGATGGGTGGTCTTCTTATAAGATTTAGACAATCCTCCTCCGTTTGAGCTAGTTTTTGGGATGTGAGTTAGATTTAAAACCTTTTTCAATAAAATGTTGCACTGGAGGACTGTGAACAAATATGACTAATTTCGAAAACATGAACAATTTAGACTTTAAAATTCTAAACAATATAAGTTGAATTTATACTATACCGATTATTGAGGTCCAAAACTTGTTTGTTTGTTTTTTTGAAAAAAAAATGAAGTCCAAACTACATAGATGGAAGGAGTAAATTAATCGGCAGGATAATTCCATAGTTTTTGCAGCAAGGAACTGCCTAGGCGTAATCCATTACAATTTGAATAGAAAAAAATAGTTCTGCAAAAAACTTCTTGTATGTTAATTTCAAATTTTTTATGTGTAAAAGAGAAAAAACTAAAATTAAAAATAAATTTAAAAAAGATTATAAAATCACTCTATCCGTAAATATTCCTATAAGTGGAACCCTTTCTAAATTGTTAACCAAAAAAGAGTAGTAAATTATCAAGAAGCAAAAATTAGCATCCTCCGTTCAAACAAGATCATAAGAAATATCTTTAGCATTTCTAAGTATTTAAAATAGAGTTGCATTTTAGTATCACCAACAATAATAATATATTAGTGTAATCTTACAAAGTAAAATTATACAATAAATTTAATTTTAAAAAAGTAAAATATAAGCAAATTTTATCTCTATCTTTATAGGATAGAAAACATATTTCTAGTAGACCAGTGGTCGAAAAAAAAAAAGCATTGTTAGAGACTAAAATTAAAAACAAAACAAAAAAAAAAGGAGAAAAAAAGGAAGAAGGTGGCACTCTTAAGCAAGAGAAAGAGGGACAATGTTGATGGACCACGGGAGCCCCCCAATTCCATTCTTATTAGCCAATTTGTTCTTTTGATAAGTCAAAAGGTCTTGTAATAGAATAGAGAAAGACATTTTATATTTGTATTTGTCCCTTTGAATCTCAAAACGAAAGAAAAAGACGTATAGACACAATTTGATCATATCATCCATATTTTTTCGAATTTAAATTTTATGAGTTTAATTTTTAAATTTATTAATATTAAACTCACCAAATATGTAAAGTTTACACTTTCATATTTATTATAATTTTAATAAATAAATTTAAATTTCACATTAAAAATATTAAATTCAGATTAACCTTCGTCTTACCAGCAAAAAGTCCACTCCAGTGTCCTAAGCTGAATTGCTCTTTTGTATTTACCTTCAAGAATCGGTCAATTTCTCCAACCACTTGATCTATTAGTTGGGTTTGTTTTTTCCCCTTTAAAAAGATGAAAATGACAAATTTCTTCTCCAACTAACACGTAATTGGAAGGAGGAAATTTGATTTAATGGACTCGCTCCTCTATTCTTCTCTGATTAAAGTTTTTTCTCAACAAGATGATTTAAATTATATTTAATCCGCACATCACGCGATTTATTCAAACCACTAAAAAAAGGTCATTCATATTAGGTATTCTTCTTTAGCCAGGGTTTTACATCTCCGTTCTCCATCTAACGTCGCATATATACTTCAAATTTCAACTCCACATTGATTATTATATGATAGTTTAACCAGTTGATTATTGGCAAGAAATGACCTTTTCATTCACACATCTGTATTATCTATAGTTCATATTACATTACACAACTAGTGAATATTTTAATTGAAAGAATATTGGCAAGTGTTACATATTGCAATCTTTAAGCGATTAATGACAAGGCCAGGACAAAACAGAATAAAAAATGAGGCAACTTTAAAGAATTCTTTCTATTCCAAGGTGCAACTAGGCCCTAAACACGAAAGACAAGACAAAGCAACGTTGTGAGTTTTTTTTCTCTAGGACAAATCATTTGAACTTAACCTAATTCCTATCATGCAGATTGGAGAGAAAAATCTATCTATATATAACCATTCAGGATGTTTTTAAATACCATATTACCAGGAAATGTTGATGTCAATTCTGCTATCAGTCAAGAGCTATTGGCTTATCAATATATTCGTTTTCAGCAGCAATCCTACCCGAGCCACGACCAATCATTTTGCCAAAAGAGCTTACTGCAGATAAGCTCTTGAAACTACTACTGCCCTCACTGAAGTTTCTTGATCGCCTAGATTTCCTAAGGCTTGAGGAGGAAACATCATGGTTTGTACCACCACCCTTTTCAAGCTTGATAACATCTAATTGAACAATGTTGCTACGACAGAATGGGCACACAGGCGCGGCAGGAATGGTTGTACAAGGATTAGGTTTTTTGTGACAGCACAATGCCAGTACACAATGTGCACACATCTGGTGCCCGCAGTCCTGGACCTCAATCGTGCATACGTGGTCAAAGCATATACAACAAATTTCTGTATCACTGACCTGCATTAAGTAATTGTAGATGACATGAGACTGCATCTTTTATAGAATCTTGATTAGGCCTTTTGCTTGAAGCTATGTACCAATAGCTTTTAAGCTAAAACTAGTCGTTCTAGCTTGTCAAAGAGTTGCCGTCACCTTTTAGAAAAGCTAGAGTACTTCATAGATATCTGAATGGAAATTACCTCAGACATGTTGTCATCCATCCCGTTATCAGAATTGGTTGGCGAAGGTGGAAAATAAGTTGTTCCTTTAAGGATGATCTTTTCCCTCTCCTTGTTAGCTTCCATCAGGGCACATTCAAGCAAATGTTTTGCTTCTTCATTCAACTCACTGATGAACTTCAATGGTGATGGCCAAACAAGAGGCTCTGCGGATGAAGGATTCAGCAATGCCGCACATGCACCATGTCTGTGTCTTAAAGCAATCGTGTAGGGTATTCTCCTGCACCCACCACCACATTGCATATTTTAGATAGACAAGAAAACGGAGGCAATTGTGGACTCACAAAAGAATACACTAAGTTACAAAAAAATTACTTTGTTCTACAAAATTTGACAAATTTAATAGGAAAAAAACAATACCCTGAATCATCTCTTTGTAATCGATCTGCTCCCCATGCTAACAATTCACGGATGCAATCAAGAGAACCAGCTCTTGCAGCCAAATGAAGCGGTGTACTACCTGGGAAACTGTTTTTGTACAAATTATTACAAGTATAAAATTACTAATTAAGCGCAAATAATGAAAAGGGAACGTTAAGTCTTGAACGAGAATAATTACCCATATCCACCAGTAGAAGCACAAGCCAAAGCACCATTGTCTAGTAAAATATGAACACATTCAGGCCGTCTTTGACAAGCTGCTAAGTGCAAAGGTGTTGCTCCTTTACCATCCATAACGTTCACAAATCGCGCATATCCCCTAAAATTTAATTCCAACACAATGATTTAGAAAAAATCGATAATATATCCACATCATAGAAAGGAGCGAAAAAAGAAGTAAATTCTCCAAGAAGTATACCAAGAAGACGCGATGTGTGATGTCCGAGCAACAGAAAGAATTGTTTTGAGACAACCAGAGTGCCCATAATAGGCTGCATAGTGCAAGCATGTTCTCCCATTCAACGAATCAAATATCAAAATCTGATCATATATTTCACAATTAGACCAATAAATTTTGCAGAAAATAACAATTAGCAATTCATAGATTCTCTTTTTTAAAAAATAAGATTGAAGTGTCTAGTATTGCATACATTAGCTCCCGCTTCAATAAGCTTTTGCACACAAGAGATCCTCCCGTGCATTGCTGCTAGCATCAATGGAGTCTAAAGCAATAAACAGGGGAAATTTAAAAAAAAAAAAAGGATTAACATCTGCTCAACGCAGTCAGAAATCAAAAGACCACAAGAAGAAAGGCTCAACTCAAGTTCAGCAAATCAAAATGTTTATACAAATAACAATATAGCTAGTGGGATCCTACAAGTGGGGTTGAGAATGACGGATAATGATAAAATGTAAATACAACTCAAGTTCAGCAAATTAAAATAGTTATGAAAAGGAAAAATGAAAAAGAACACAAAGCAATTAAGGACAGTTGTAATAACCATACCTGCTTAAACCGGTTCAATAAATCGGGATTGACAGACAGGTCTAAAAGCATAGAAACAACCTGAAAGAACATAAAAGTTTCAATAAAAGAACACCCAAAAAAATCAAGATTTTACTTTTCCTGAAACAAAAAAGCCCCTTTTCCAAAAAACCCACCTCAATCTGACCATTGGCAGCAGCAATATGTAAAACAGACTGTCGATCATAAGTTGTAGAATGATGAACAAGACTTGGGTTTCTCTCGAACAGAGCCTTCACAGTCTCCATATCACCACACTGAACAGCAGTAAAGAGTCCATGTTCATCATTTGTTCCACAACTGAGCCCTTGACCCATAATAAAAATCTGATCTTTATTCTGCTGCAGTGGCTATGAGGAGGCCCCTTTTGATAATCACCACCGTGGAAGGCGGTGGTGGGAGAAATAGGAATTGTGAGAGTCTGAAATTCTACATATTTATGGAGTTGATGAAGCGAAAGGTGGGGTGGGATGTGTGAATATTGAAGTTTGGAGCTGCCCGATGGAATAACGGGCACTAAGTCAGATACTCTTCGGGCAGGTTAAATTCCTAAACTATACTTACTACAGTAGACAGCCATTTGAATGGCATTGAGTGATGTATGATGATAAACCAAGTCAAAGGTTTTCTGTCACATTGTTACTGATTGGTCTCTAGTCAAAGTAACCAGGATTTTCCACATTTACAAAATAATTTGGAAATTACGTAATAATATAAGACAAGTAAAAATAAATATGAAAAAAATCTTACAAAAACAAATGTAACAAGGAAGTGATTTTGTGATTCTCTCATGAATTAATTAAAATTTGATGATCATGTGTGACTTCTTTGTTTGTTAATTTACAGAACAGGTTCACAGCAACAAAGGTATCTCTACAGTTTATATAATCTCTTTAGTTAAAGATTAAATTATCCTTACATTATTAAAAAAATAAATTCTTTTCTCATATATCGAAGTGAAAAAAATTGAATATTCTAATTACAATAAACTTTATGATTTTTAATAATTTAATTAATTAATTTTTTAAATTTTTATATGAATAATGAGATCTCGATTCTCTGCCTTATTACTCTCACGTACACTCATATAATAGCGGTAGAAAAAGAAGTCAAAAGGCTTCTTTAAGGTATTGCTGAAAGCGTAAGCAAATTTGTTGGCTGTATGTTGTTTTCGTCGAAGCTAGGACCAGTATAGCAAATGCTTGATGCCATTTCGCTTTTTCACCGAATAAAGGGTGATTATGGTAAATTACAGACTTGATATATTTCTAATAATCACGAATTAACCGTTAATATTGTCTCAAAAAACTCATTTATTTAATTAGGAAAAAAATGAAATCAAAAAGAAATTTAAGAAATTTTTTAAAATAATAATAATTAATTGAGTAATCATGAAACCTCTTCTTAAGTATGCTTATACACGCAATGAACTATCTTATCCAATGGCAATCAGGAATACTTTGACTTAATTTTACTTATCAATTATCATCATTGGACTTTACTGATTATGATAATAAAATAACAAATTGCTGTCTCTTTACAAAAATTAATATTTCAAACGCGACGTGTCGGTGTAAATTATTTTTATTGAAGTATTAGTTGGACTATAGAAATAAGGTATGAAGCAGCGCTGATTTATTTTATTTGGTCAAAAGAAAAGCGTGGGAATCATGGATATTCACATGAAGCAACAAAATGATTAATACTATAATTTCATGAGAAACAAACCTTCAGAGTTCCCCTATGTACACAAAAACAAATATTATTTGCTTAGTTGTACGGTTATACCTAATACCTTTATTAAATCAAATTAATATAATTTATTCTAAACACGCTTTTGATTAGTTCATCTGCTTAAGCTTGTAATTAGTAGTTTAGGTTTCATGAGGATTGATTTTCTTCCTGCCTCCGGTACTGTGTTTGAATCTAGATTCTAGTTTGCTGATTAGTTTATTAATAAAATCAATATATGCTACCATCAGGATTAGTGTGATGATTCAACACCTCACTCTTTAAGCAAGATATTGGAGGTTCGATCCACATCTCTAGTGAATATGGCCAGTTCTCTACTACTTAGTGTAAAGACAGTTGAAATTAAAAATTAGTTTCATAACTACCAACTATAAAGATACCTTGAGAAATAAAAAAAAAATCAATACATGCAGAACTTAAAACTCTTTTATTAGTATTGTTTTTTGGACTAGGCCTATTTCGTTCAGTTTGGGCTGGGCCTGGCCCTGGCCCATTCGCTTTTGTTAAAGAATATGTTAGACGGACCTTCAGCAGTTCAATTCCACGAGTATTTCATTACGCAATTTGATTCGCGCACAATTTTTCTATAATCTCGCACAATGTTTATATAAATCGTTTGAATTATATAAAACTCAAATTGTAACTATAGTTAAATATTTATCATGAGTTATAATTAATTTAAATTATAATTATTAACTAATAAACTAGTATATATTTATTTATTCACGTAACTTTTTCAAATGGAAGTATGGGGTTTTTGTTGAACGGTTGAACCCATTGATACCCTTTGACTTGACATGATATTTAAGAAAAAAGAGGACTTTTAAAATTTATGGTCTAAATTTATTCTTAGATATTTGTATTGCTGAAAATTATTTTATTAAGTAAAAAAAGAATTTTAAAGATAAATTATTTCTAATTAGAATAACTGATACAAATTTGTACAAATGCTTTTATCTCAAAAATTATACAACAAATAAACATCTTAACAATTAAAAATAATTTGACTTTATATAAAATATACTCTTATTATATATAACTATACAATGAATGACCATTTCTTTTAATAATTACATTATTCAAATTGTCATCTACTGTCATATATTCTGAAAGAAAATCTTGAAATAGATATTTTTGTTGAAATCATTCACAAGTGGACCATGTGCCGCGGTTTCCCTTGGGCGGGCCACGCACGCGCTACACACAATTTCCCGCGAAACTAGCTCCCCCTTTATAACTAATCTCACGCTTATGAAATTGTTCTCTCCAAATGGTATGTTTTTCCCTTATTTTATTTTAAATTGATATTTAAAAAAATAAAATTTAAATTAATCTATTTTTTATTAGAATATTTTTATCAATTTTTAAAATAATGATTGGTTTCTTTACTGTAATCTGAAGAATTATTATTTTAGATAGCGTTTAAGATTGAATTAGATTTAAAAATTATTTATTTTATCGAAGTCTAATGTTTCATCTGCTGATTCCCTAGCTTCTGGTTTTATTTATTTTTTAATTTCAACAGTTTTACGTAGTTCACATGTACATTGAGTAGAAGTAATTAACAGCGAGAGAAATTATTAACTACTTCCTTGTGAATGCGGATCTATACAAATTCTAATACAAATATGAAATATTGAACAATAAAAATAACATATTTAGTGAGATCCCACAAATAAGATTTGGGATGAAATATTTAATAGCAAATTTAAAAAAAAAGATATTTGAATAATAGTTGGTTGAAAATAAAGGTTAAAAAGAATATTTGAAATAATGTAAGTATTTAAAAATTCAAATTAATTACGTTTGAACTATACGATTACGTTGTTTTCAAATATGTAAATAATAATAATAACTTGAAGATTTTATGCCGATCAAATTAAATTGTTTGACATAAATTAGGACATCAAATATATAGTAATATTTGTTTTTCTTGAAATACTCTTTACAACATATTTTTCAACGTCTTATTAGTATGTCGACTACTACTGACGGCTAGATCATCAGTGTAAATAATTGAAACACTATTATTTATGGTTAAAACGAAGTAACAAAAATGTCATCTTATTTCCAATTTATGACTGAAAGTTCCATTATTTCTCCATAAAATCATTGTACGACAACGTAAATATTCACAATTTTCTGGCCCATAATTGAGTCTTACACTGCATGTATTGACAAAACAATCCACATGCGAACCAAGAAAAAGTCATACCAGACAAGGAGGCTTGTAGGAAACTTCTGCAGAGATTTTATGTACAGTTCTATAATCTCTTAGTACAAGAGATCATTGATTTAAAGATTTATTTAATAATCTATAACAACAAATATGGGATTTAATATATAAACTCCAATGCCTGTGATGCAAGATTGACAATTCACCAAAAATATATACTTTGGCCACCCAATTATATTTGTCACTAATATTCATGGTTGATGTAATATATCACGTTGTTAGGCTGTTGTATCCTGAAGAGGACAAATCAAGTTTTGATATCGTCTTTGAATTAATATAGTTTTTTAGAGTTTGAATCCTTGTGAGATCATGACTGGGATGATCCATAGCTAAACCCGTGATTTGGGACATCAGTCAGTGGTCCTGCAAAACAACTCCAACTCTATTAATGATTGAATTTTTCTAGGAAACTGCATTCATGGACTCTTCTAGATTAATCTTTGAATAATTCACAGTTAATTTGAATTCACAAGGGAGAGGCCGGTAAGGTTCTTATACATATCATTCTCTTCAGATTTTACACATGAAATTACACGTTAGTTATATTATTGTTTTTGTAGTACACGTTAGTTATGTTGTCGTTTTTGTAGACACTCTCTCTCTCCAATTTCTTTTTCCTGATTGGTTAAAAGATCATAATTAGTATTTAATGAAATAATCAAAATGTACACTGATTAACTATCCGTACATTATAGAAAGTACGTATCAAGAAGGTAAGGTTCAAGTCATGTTGGATGTTTTTTCTGACTTAGTATAATTGGAATTTTTGTTTCTTAAAAGAAAAGCATAAATTACCATATTTGGCTAGTCATTTTTCTTGTATGAAAAGGTTTAGGACTCTATAAGTGGAGGCACATTCCTCCTAATTACTTGTTAGCATTCAGAGTTTTGTAGAAGAAGAAATTGTGAGACACAAGTGTGTGTGTGAACTTCTCATGAATTGGTGAGGTTATTTCTTTCGATATTGTGTACTCTTTTTGTATATAGTAAATTGTTCATCTCCTCTTGTAAGGTCGATCGATCGAACTACATTTAATATTTGTCTTTTTTCATATATTTCTTATTTATCTTCTTACTCATAATCTTTTAAAATTTACTTTGCTAACTTATGCAGGACACTCGATAATTTTGATCATAACAGTTCGACCGCAGCCAGGGCAGTGAAGCAGTCCCCACAAGCATCAAGCAACACTGTTAGAAAACGTAAGCATTTCTTGGTCCATAATTGCAGATTGGGCATGTCCATTAAATGATACCCCATAAAGACACACTTGCAGTCCCATGTTGAACAGGATTATTTGATGTGTCTTTTTTTACTTTCTTTATTTAGATTGAATGTCCATTCTCATATTTACTAATTAGCTCTCTTCTCACGTCTTCAACAAAGTGGATTACAAAACTTGTCATCTATTAGGTGGTTATCCATTTGTACTTAAACTATGTAAACTATTCCTTTTGTTATTATGATGAGTCATCATTTTTATTCTTTTTTTTTTCTATAATTGTTTCTTCATCTATTTACGTTTAACTTTTTCGAATTTTTTCGTAATTGGTGAACAATTATATAGTTTGATTTTGGATAGGTCTTAAAGGTTTATATAAATAGTACGTGGTATATGTTTATTGACTTGAAACATGTATTAATTTGATATAATTTTTTTAATAATCATAACATTCACGCTAGCTTTCTGGATACATTAATTGATTCTACAAAATATCTGTAATTTGATATAAATTTTGTGCATATTTGGAGCTAGCCTTGGAAAGTGATACTTGGACCAAGCTATTAGAAATTCAAAATATAGATCTTGCTTATAAATTTGAATCGATTTAATAGATGATTAAAAGATTGAATTACTATGTTTTATTTGATCGTTTCTATTTTTGCTGATCCTTTTTATAATTTAGAACTATGCACAAATATTGTTGAAGGAAGTGAAATAGACAAGAAGGGTAAAGCAATAAAGTCACCTGTTGGATAATTAATTCAAATAGTAATTAAGTTAGTTGTAATTACTTTTCAAATTGTTAGTCATTACAAAATTTATCGATCATATGTAAGCTCTATATATAGCTCTGTACATAATATAAAGAACAAATCATTATTGAATGATAAACAAGAATTCCTCTTGTTCTTATTCTCTCAATTCTTCTTTTTCTTTCTTCCTTCCTTCCTTCCTCTAATCTTTCTATAAACAAGTTCAAATATGGTTATGCTGGAAATAGTAATATTCTCTTAATTATCTTTGACTAAGGTCTCTTTTAAGTCATTTTCAGACACAGTTTCATATACTAATTGCGACGCAAATAATTAAAGTTTGGACAGATTCATGTGTCATGAGATATCTTGGTCAATTATGAGGCACATGCTTTCAAGATTCTCAGTGCTAATATCTTGGTTTAATTAGTGGAACAAAAATCCTAGCACAAACAACATCAAAAGCTGTCCTCCTTAATGCCCCTTTCGCCGTTTTAATATATTCAATATAATTTTATAAATAAATTTAAAAAGAATAAAATACTTTTTTTATTTTTACCTTTATTCAGTAGAGAAATATTTTTATTAGAACTCTTGATTCAAGTTAAATGTAGTTGAGTTACTATTTTATATTTATCTAAATAGTTCCAAGAAGCTAATCCATATGACTCTAATAAAGATATTTTATGGCTTAGTTTAGACAGGCTCACATGATTTCATAATTCTTTTTCTTCACCTTAGGCTAAACACAGGTAGGAATAAACAGGTTAGCTTTTAATTAAATAGTATTTTTAAACTGTCGTTATTAGAAAGAATTTGTCGCACTATCATGATTAAGAGGACCCATTTACCCATACATCAATATGTTACTAGCTAGTTCAAATAATTTTTGTTCATAAATACATATAGATATTGTGAGAACCTAGAATTAAAAGATTTCACTTATAATTTTTTTTCAAAGTTTTATGTCCTTTTTTATAGGAAATTTTATAATATAGAAAAGTTATTTATTTTCATTCATTTTATAAGAGGTTAGGAGATTCTATTCCCTCAAATTTTTATTTTTAAAAGGACAAAATCTTTTCATGAGATTGGAATCCATGTGTCTAATGATTAAGCTACAACTTTAATCTCTGTTTATTTAATTTTCAGCAAATATTCCAAGACAATTTCTTTTTTATCCTTTTCTGCATTTACCAATAATTTTTTCTTGTCCCCTTTGTTTGCTCTGTAGGCTTCATTATTTTGGTGTCTTGGAGAAATGTATGTTTCACCCTGAGAAAGAAAAAGAGACAAATTTGTTTTATTGGGAGGAAAGAAATATATCTTTTGGGGGCAACCAATCATGTAATTGGTCTACAAAATTTTATTAGTTTTTTTTTTTATTATTTTTAAATTTTACTAGTTTGTTCTATCCATGTAATTAACTTAGGGTAAATCCAAAAATAGTTTTATAGTTGTGGAAAAGTAACAAACATAGGTGAGGAAATGACCATGTGAAAGCCATTACCATTTGTGTTAACTTCTTTCATGATTAAAAAAATGTTCAACTCACATAAACAATAAGTTGAGTTTAAGACACAATTTTTTCTGTAAAAAAATGTTCAATTTCAACATTTCTAAAGAATTTCTTCAATTTTAAATTTTCACATAATATTTAGTAACTATATGATTAAAAAGATATTTTAATATACTTTTAATTTAAGATCACAAGATTTAAAAAATTTAATTTTATATAATTTGTACAAAAAAATTTAAGTATTTTACAAAAGATAATAGTAATTTAAAAAATTAAAATTTTTTAAAAGAGAAAATTACATCAAATGACAATTTGATCATATTAATTATAAAAAAATGGTCATTCAACTTCATGCATATTTAGTGTATATTTTTGTATTATATTGTGTATCTAGTGTATAGATCAGGTATTAGTAATTTATATTGTATAATTAA
>JAOTQJ010000096.1:21921886-21942831 GCA_025642045.1 Solanum sejunctum | reverse complement strand
ATCACTTTTATCAAAATATATTATATAATTGCTCTATATTTTATATTTTTATAATATAAATAAAATATAGTTATATTTGTTATGAATAAATTAATTTTTTTAATATATTTAAGACTTACTCTTTTTTTTTGGGTATTCAAATGTTACCGGGCAAGTGAAGAAGTGTCATTTGGTGGAACATTTTACATGTTATCGTCTATTTAACCGCTCACTCATACAGACAAGGCAAACGGTAACCGAAAACAAACCCACCAATAAACCTCTTTTCTTCTTCTTCATAGATCCACTTACCGCACTTCCATTCACCGCCGGTAACTATTTACCGACGAACACCCCGCCGGTAAACTTCATTAACAAATTATTGAAGCCAATCGACATCAAAAGAACTCATCCTAAAGTCACGCCGCCAGAGCTACACTCTCTTATAGTCTTAATTCTTACTCTAAAAGTACTTCTTTTTCATTTTTACTTGTGTCTCTCTTCTCTTATGGAGTCCACCAAGACGAAGGCTACCTGTTCAGCTCAAATTAGCAGCTGAATCAGCTCAGCTCATATTTATAGGTTCTTCAAACATTTGTTTCGATTTTCTGTTAAGTTTATCTGGAAATTTTGGATCTTTGAAAGCAATGGAAGAAGAAAGAGGAGTGTTAGCGCAGAAACTGATTGAGTTAGTGAATGAAATATCAGCCATTTCTGATTTTAGGACTTGGGTGAAGAAAGAGTACTGCAATCTGGCTAGGAGGCTCAAGCTGTTGATTCCAATGTTCGAAGAGATTCAGGATAGCAAAGAACCTGTTCCTCAAGAATCAATAAAAGCTTTGATTTCATTGAAGGAAGCTCTTGAATCAACCAAGGAATTACTCAAATTTGGCAACCAGGGAAGCAAGATTTACCTGGTAAGTGTTGCCATTATATAGTTTTTATTTATATTTTCTGCCTTTTTTCGATCTAACCTTATTTTCAGAATCATACTTGATTGTATCTACTTTTCTAGAAGTTCTTTTATTAATGGATCTGTCTGATGAGTGATCAATTCTGTATTTATATTTACTTGTTTAATCTCTATGCTGAGACTTCTGTTCTCGTTGGCATGGTTACCATTTTAAAAGATTCCACGGCCTGAAAATTTGATTCTTCACAATGACTTGCCATGTTGTACAGACCAAATTGTACTGCAATAGTATATCATCCTCGTCAAGATTCCTGATCTTGTCAAAAAGGGAGTCAACAAGAGTCCTAAGTTGCTGGATGAGGAGGTGTGGTTTTATGACTCGGTCCTTGGATTATTGCACACCATAAGAAGGTTGTGCTATTATGTCTTGTTGGGATGCAAAAATGCAAACTCCTCCTTCCCACATCGGTTGTGGAAAGGTAAAATGACTAACTTATAAGGTTGAACGCAATCCCATTAGTATGAGGCTTTTTGGGAGATGCCCAAAAACAAATCCGTGAGGGCTTGGCCTAAAGCGGACAATATCATACTAACGTGGGGTTAAGGTGAGAGTGCGCACGGTCCCTACATGTCTAATGCCAATACTTGGGTTCGAGAAAGCTACTGCCTTTTCGCTACCAGACCTCTTGCGCATGGTCCCTACATGTCTAATGCCAATACTTGGGTTCGAGAAAGCTACTGCCTTTTCGCTACCAGACCTCTTAGAAATGTTCTTGTTCCTGGGCAATGATTTTATATCTTCGGCTACTGGTTAAGTTTTATGTTCTTTACGGAAGATAACTGCAACCTGAACAAGATTGACATGTTTCAGTATGATAATGGAAATTTTACTTGCTATATGGCTGAACCTTTATTGAACTTATCTGGCTCATCTACCCCTCCTACTGTCCAGAAAGTGTGGAGCTAATGGTGAAGGAGATTAAATGCAAACTAGGAAAAAGAAGAGAAGAATCCATGCACTTGTTATGAAATGTGGTGCTTCAAACCAACTACTCGTTACATGTCTCTTCAGGATGTCACACTGTTGCAGTATCTGGTAGCAAAAAGCTATTATAGAAAAGCTAAACAGAGTTTGCACTGCTGGAATTACAAGCTATGTGCTCTTGAGTTAAATATGTGATAACCAAATTATGAGATGAAATGTAGATTCTGAGGATTGAAAAGCGATGAAGTGTGTGACCATCTCATCTAAAAGTTTAAGTTATTAGAGAGAGTATAGTTTTATTTAGTTCATTATGACTTTTTTCTGATAACTATGGTGTTTGGACCAGCTTGCGCGCCTATAAGCGTGTCTTATGCTACTTGAACTATCAAGTGATCAGTTCTAATATTGTATAATCTCATATTATGTCATCTATTTCATGTCTGCACTTCTATTGGTGCTTATGCTGTGGATATGTTGGGTGTTAAGAGGCCCAGCAGCGCTCACTATCATATCTCATATAACATTACCGGTGTCTCAACCGTTTATAGTTTACTTTCGTAAGAATTTAGTATCTCCCTATTGGGGAATCAAGTGGTAACTATTTATGGAGTAGTTGAGTTTCTTTAGGGATGGGACTCTAGTGGATTTGGAAGCTATTTATTTCTGCTACCTTAAGGTGAACCTTTAATAGCCTGCCTGGGGATTTTACGTCATCAAGACGTCTGAACTCCTCATTTCTTCTCCCTGAAGAGCTGCTTTGACATCTATTTGTTCAGGCATTTGCATGGTAAAATGATTCTTATAGAGCAGATTTCTATTTCAACCACAAATAATTCCTTACACCTAAGAATTATTAGCTTTAGTCCTTGTAGAACAATGTATATTCCACTGAAACATCAGGATTATTCAGGCTTACAGAGTAAAGTTCAATTTAGGCATTTATCTTTGCAGGTGTTAGAAAGGGAGCAGATAATGAAAAAATTTCATGAAGTGACAACCCAGCTAGAACAAGCTTTGGGTGGAGTTCATTATGAAGATCTTGACATATCTGATGAAGTTAAAGAGCAGGTAAAAGACCTCACCTTATTAAGTCTTCAATTATTATGGATGGATACATCTCTTGATGTGCAATCTTCTTTTTCATCTCTGGCTTCAACTTCCAGGTAGAGCTTGTCCTTTCTCAGTTCCAAAGAGCCAAAGGAAGGGTTGATACACCTGATGCTGAACTTCATGAGGATCTATTGTCCCTTTACAGCAAGAGTAATGATGCTGCTATAGATCCAACTGTCCTGAGGAAATTGGTTGAGAAGTTACAGCTGACTGGAATATATGATCTCACGCAAGAATCATGTGCTTTGCATGAAATGGTCACTGCTACTGGTGAAGATCCAGAGGAGAAGATAGAGAAGATGTCAGCGATCCTGAGGAAAATTAAGGACTTTGTGCTGACTGAGACTCCAGGGATCGATTCTTCTTTGAGGGAGAATTCTTCAACTTGTAGTGGACAATCATCCATCAAGGCAACTCTTAAGGCCCCAGTAATACCAGATGATTTTCGGTGTCCTATATCCCTGGAATTGATGAAAGATCCTGTCATTGTTTCATCCGGCCAGGTACCATTTTTGGATCTTTATTTTGCTTTTTGGCTAAAAATTGGTTGCATTATTGTCCATTTCTCCTGCTACCTCCTGACAGCAAAGACATTACAGAGTCCCTCCATTCCTCCTATCTTTGCATTGTCAGCTTGCCTTGTGCATGTATGGATGTTAGTCAGACTGTCAATTAAACAAGGCCTTAAATCATTTCATTCAAGTGTGCAAATTCCCCATTGTCTAGTTCCCCTCTTCTTTATCTTCTTTAGTAAATGGAGTAAAATATAGCCTAAATGATCATGTAAGAAAAGAATCTATACACGGAACGTAAGTTTGTGCAGAAATTCATTACATGATAGGTTTAAAATTACAACAGTTCAATGCTAAGAATTATAAACGTTGGACCCATAGAGCTTATATCTTGGATCTGCCTCTGTGCTTATTTAGTAATAACCTCAATACCAGTGGTTCCTACGCTCACTATCTCTCTGACACTTGCTTGTAGAGGAAGATGCAATGTTTTGTCCCTTTACAATAAATTTTGACAAAGCTTTCAGATCCAAATACATTTTCAGTCTTTCTCTGTGAAGTGCTTTGAAATCTGTGTTACCACTTTCAAATAGAGAAACGAGGCAAAAGGTGGAAAGTAATTCTTTGTTTATTTTAGGGTGAAGTAGACAGGTTCATATGCGGAAAAAGTATAGACAGATAGGCGATTCGTATTCATTTAGTTACTATAGTCCTTGCTGATTCATGAGATAATTTCTTTAGCAACTATATAATCTGCCAAAAATCTTGATACAGGATTTATGTCACATATATCCTAGTTCTCTATATATTTACTGAAATATTGGGGATCCACATGCCTTATGGGTCTCATATTAATGGAAGATGTGGTTGCGTGTTCATAGGCTAAATTTGAACTGTAGTTATCATTTACATATCCTAGTTTGCTAAGAATATAGTTGGTGTTCTCCACTGCAGACTTATGAACGTTCTTCTATTGAGAAGTGGCTGGAAGCAGGGCATAGCACTTGTCCAAAGACACAACAAGTCCTCACAAGCAATGTTGTAACACCAAACTATGTGTTGCGGAGCCTCATTGCACAGTGGTGTGAACTGAATGGAGTTGAATCACCCAAACGACCAGGTAGTTTACCCAATAAGTCAACATCCGTGAGTGCTCCTGCTGAGCACTCAACGATAGAAAATCTCCTGAGAAAGCTCACATCTGGAAGCCCTGAAGATCGTCTCTCTGCCACAGGTGAAATCCGCCTGCTTGCTAAACGCAATGCTGATAATCGTGTTGCAATAGCTGAAGCAGGTGCTATTCCTCTGCTCGTCGACCTTCTTTCCACACCTGATTCTCGGATCCAAGAGCATGCTGTTACAGCACTACTTAACCTCTCTATTTGTGAGGATAACAAACGGAGCATTGTAACATCAGGGGCAGTGCCTGGTATCGTCCATGTGCTTAAGAAGGGGAGCATGGAAGCACGTGAAAATGCAGCAGCAGCTCTATTTAGCCTTTCAGTTATAGATGAGAATAAGGTCATAATTGGTACTTATGGAGCAATACCTCCTTTGGTGACATTATTAAGTGATGGCACCCAGAGAGGGAAGAAAGACGCAGCTACCGCACTTTTCAATCTGTGCATTTATCAAGGGAACAAGGGCAAGGCAGTAAGGGCTGGAGTTGTGCTCACTTTAATGGGACTGCTTACAGAACCTCAAGGCGGTATGATTGATGAAGCACTTGCCATTTTAGCCATATTGTCTAGTCATCCCGAAGGAAAGACAACCATTGGAGCTGCAGGGGCCGTTCCTGTTTTGGTAAATGTGATCACAAATGGATCACCCAGGAACAAAGAAAATGCAACTGCAGTTTTAGTACACCTTTGCTCTGGGGACCAACATCATCTAGTGGAAGTTCAGGAGCTAGGAATAATGGGACCGTTGCTAGATTTAGTACAAAATGGCAATGAAAGGGGCAGACGGAAGGCAACCCAGTTGCTTGAACGAATAAACAGATATGCCGAGCAGCAAAAACAGGCCCAGACAGAATCCGAGGCTCAAATTCATAACCAGTTTTCACAATCACCACCGTCATCGACAAATACCCTGGACAGCTGAAGAAATAACAACTACTACTATGCCTCAATCCTAAGCAATTGGGATCAGTTATATTAATCCTCGCTGATCCACGTCGCTCCAGATAAGCTGCTCCTGAACCATATGCTTTTCTTTTTTTACTATTTATGTATGGCTTTTCTTGGTTTTTTATAGCATTATTTATAGAAAGGGGGTTAAGATATGTGGGAGAAAGGTGGAAGATCACCTAATACACCTCCATCATTCATTTGTTTTCTGGATGTATACTCCCATGAGAAAAAAAGACAAAGGATTGAGGGAAAAAACTGAGAAAACGCAAACTGCTTTGACAATATTGAATGTCAAGTGTACCATTACAACACATGTACAAGTGAAAATTAAATCTTCCTCAGTTTTTATAGAAGGAGATGTTTTTCAACCAGACTAAACATAACTTTTTGTCCCATTATTTTCCTTGATTAGTCAAATTCTTGATAGAATAAGAAATCATTAAGATTTTCTTTCTTCTATTATCAAAACTGAAAGCAACACAGCAAATACATTTTGTTGCTCAACTAGATATCTTGGAAGCAGAATCAGTTCACAATAATCAAAAATCCACTTTAGCAGGTTGTTAGTTGCTTTATAAACCTGTTCCACATTCAACTAAAACAGATAAATTCACAATTCTCGAAATCAGTTTTGAGCCAAGGAAAGAACAAGAAAAGGTGATTAGACAAGATATGATACAATTTCAGCTTACTGAGAATATGAACCAAGGTTGAGGATTAGGGTGCTATCCATAATTTAGAGTATTATTTTTATATGAATGGTCACATGATGCAACCTGTTAAAGATATTATAAAATACTGAATACAGAGGCACACAGTTCAATGCAATATATAAGGTTAGTTGGTTACCTGTGGTGAAAGAACACAAAGATCATCTCAAAAGGCACACAGCCAATCAGAAAATGCTTGAAAATTCACTTTCAAGGATTCCTTCTTATAATATAAAAAAAATGATATATTGCACTATATGACCTATTTAAGTGACCAGTTGTACTTACATGTGTTGTGTCTATCGTAAATGCCAATGCATGTGCAATTATTATAGTTTGCTTTTATGTTTTTCATATACATTTTCACTTCTGTTTCTATCATTCACTGAGACCACTTTTAATCAGTTTGCGTATCATCTTTTAAGAGCAACTGATGCCCACAGAGAACCCTACAACAAGAAAAATGGAAACCAGTAATGAAAAACAAATACATAATCAGTTAGTTCGGACCTAAAATAGGTCCGAAGCAACTTATAAAAGAAAAAAATAGTAATTTTCATAGAAAAGCTCAAATATGACCAACAAGGTCATTGAACGGCAATTGAATAAGGTAATCATAAAGAATAAGTATTCGTTGTCAAGGATTGATGACTTATTTGACTACTTAATATTTTTACAACAATAAATATTGCTGATAAAAATCATTATTGACACTAAATATATTAGTGTGTAGATTTAGCTCCAAATCAGCTCAACTTTGAGATATATTTCATTAAGCGGCCAAAATCATCATCAACAATCATCAACATACCTCAGTGCCTCAAAAGGCTTCCGCTCATTGCAGGGTGAGGGGGGGTCGGATGTACTCAGCCTAACTCCTATGTTTAAAAACATAAAGCGGTTGTTTCCAGATGACCCATGAGGAGAGTCGAAAGTTGCATTGACTAACTGCTACTTCACAAATGAAAGAAGCGCAGACAGTTTAAAGAGCCATTTTCGCTTTATTCCATCATACTCCAACGCCAAAAAATAGTCAATCTTTGGCTCCATCCGAAATTGATAGAAAGGTAGCGGCCAAAATGCTTTCAATAAATAAATGGATAGATTTAGGGTGTACATGAGCTGAGTTAGTTAAGATTTTCAAATATCAAATCAAAATATTTATGTTGAATTTTTAAATTTATGAATCAAATCAACTTTAAAAGTTTGGATATTTCGACCTGAGTTTTTTTAGATTTCTTGGGCTTTCTCAGGAACCCTCGGCTGTTCTTGTTGTTCAACAACAACGCCCTCCTCCAAAAAAAATTATTTGAGGACTTCTTGATTAGAAATACCCAGCAGCACCTTGCCGGTTTAGAATTCGAACACAAAATGGCCATAATAAGCAGAATATGCTTAAAATAAATAGTACAAATAAATATAAAAAAATTATAATGAAAATGAACATAATTTTAAAGTAGATCATGCTAAAATAAGTCTAATAAGTATTAACTACTTGATTAAATATTAAAGAAAATTATAATTAGATTATGTATTTTAATTCTCTAAAACAATATAAAACTAAAGAACAAATATTTAATATTATTGTCATTCTTAGTTCTGAATTTTTTTAAGTATTAGTATTTATTTGATTTTGATTAGGCTTTATTTAGAATAACTAATAAGTGAACTATAACTTTTATTGGACTATTCAAAATTCTATGTTAAACTTGCAATAATACGTAATATGTTAAAAGATCATAAAAATAATGAAAAAGTATAAAAAATATATTTATGAATTATATGAAAATAAATATTATATAAAATAAATTTTAAAAAGTATATATATACTATCGAGTTAATTTGACTTTGCGCTAACTTTTCTAGGTTTAAATCAAATCATCCCAGATAACTTATTTACCCTCCCAAACTTGAAATCGATTGTTACCGTATTTTTATTGGCTGTTTTTATCCACCTGTTCAACTGTACAAATAGTAATATAATTTTCAATTTTTTCGAAAATTGTTAAGAGTGTGAGCTCGTAAATTGTACAAGTATAGTAATATAACTACGAAGTCATACATGTATATTATGTGGACATAGTAAGGTAAAGTTTACAAGCATTATGCTCTGATTCGGAGTAATATGGTTTCAAAGTGTATTGAAAATTTTAGAATATTATTTACGATCAAAATAAATCACTATACAATTGATAATTGTGACATCATGATCATACTCTAGTTTTGCAGTCGAGGGAAAGATAATATGAACAAATATATATTAGGGCAGGGCAGAGTCAAGAAGAATTGAGGAACTTTCTTCGATAAAAAATTACTTTGTATATAGTTAAAAATATTTTTTCATATATATAGAAGTAAATATTAAATTGTGAAAATTTTGATTCTGTCACTGCATTAGAGTATGTATTTAAGTTGACAGAATCAATTCCATTAGAACAAAAAGTATAGCAACTCGCTCTTGCATTTGACATATTTTTTACCAAATCCCCACCTTATTTACATGTAACTAAAGAAATAGGTCAACAAAAGGGATTTTTTTTTTTAGAAAGGAGCTAGATATTGGATTTTTTACTTTTTCTTTTAGTTTCTTTTTTTCAACCTACTCGTATTCTAAGATGTGAACGTCAACATGAAAATGTACTACTTACTTGCCTAAATAAAATTTCAATCTAAAAATTTCTATGTTTCTAATCGATGTTAAGTTAGATTCAAAATTCATTTCTTTATTATTTTCAATTTATTTATCTGATGTTGGACCTCATGATTTAAATATCCAATTTTGGATGTGCAAGACGTATTGGAATCCTACATTAGTGATTTAAATTAATTTTTAAAGTTGAGTTATACCTCCTATGCTAAAGAAAATAAAATCGTAGATTTAAGTTCTTTGTGATGTCAAAAGTTGCTTCTGGAAAGTATAGTAATTTTTAAAATATACTAGTGTATACAAATAGAAATATTCTCATTCTAATTTGCAACAATGTAATAACGTTAGTATTTATTTATTGATGATAATGTTTGTTTAGTAAAGCTGCTAGGGTGTAGCTTTCCAACTATATATGTCTGTAATATAATTCATGAAAGGGTAAGCTTTTTTGCGTGGAATTGCGGAAAAGCCCATATGTCTGTGAAGGGAATTAGATTCTAACACCACCAAATGTTTTTTAATTAATTGAGCAGATCCCATCTTCATAATCATGCATTAATATAATCTTCTTCTTTTTTTCCAAAGACAGATAATTACGCGTCTAATTATACGATTCCTTTCAATTCCAACATGAAAATTTTCCTCTAGAAAAAATAATTTTGCAATACATGCACGTGCATGATCTAATTTGGTATATACGCAATCTTTTAAAGTTTAATTGAACGTCAAATGCATGGGCTTCATTTTATACATGTTTTTAGTACCATTCATATTTTTATACTTATAAGAATGACCTAATTTGACTTGTTATGAAATTTAATATAAGAAAAAAGATATTTCTATGTGGCCTTAAACATGCCACGTGAAAAGTTGAAATTAAAATTTTGTAACAAAAAGTGTGTTATTTCTTTTAAACAGACCAAAAAAGAAAATAAATATTTCTATTTTAGACGGAGAGAGTAGTATTAACCAATGACATTTCTCTGTTTTAGCTCTTTTTTTTGAGAGAGAGATTAATTTCAATTAATCTCGTGATGTAATTTGGAGGTAAGGTTCAATCCCTATTCTTTCTGATACGATACAACGCATCTATGTGATAACCTATTAATTTGAAGAGAAAAAAAACCCAGTTAGGTGATACAACAAGTTAAGACGAAGTTAATTCCTTGAATGATATATGAAAATAATTTAGTAAAGTAACATTTACATTTTTGATAAATATCTTAAGGAGATAGGTCAAGTATGATTAGTTAGAGTGATATTTCTATAAAACGAAGAAACTATCAAGAAATTTTTATAACTATGAAAGATTATTTTTTGAGAAAGAAATTTTTATTATTTTTGTTAAGTTTGTTGTTTAAAAGTAAGATGTTGAACCTATATATAGAACACCTAGATGTGTTGAGCAGAGGGGTGCACCCAAACAACGTAACTCTTTCAACCACTTAATTAGTAGGATTTCTAAATTTATTTAGGATATTAAATTGACTTGCAAAAAAATAACGTAACTGTTGAGATACAAAGTTCCACATAGTGATTAATGGGATGAGTGGTCTACTTATAAGGTTTAGACAATCATCCTCTCTTTGATGTAGCTTTTGGGATGTGAGTTAGGCTAAGACCTACTTCAATATGGTATCAAAGCAGGACCAATCTCAACCAATGTTGAGCCCCCAAAAAATTGTCCACGCACCTGATGTTAAGCACTAGGCGTGAGGAAGGTATTGAGACACAAAGTCCCACATTAGTGATTAATGGATGGGTGATCTCTTTATAAGAATTAGGCAATTCTCCTCCCTTTGAGTTAGCTTTTGGGATGTGAGTTAGATCTAAGAGATATTTCGATAACAATTTAAAAAAGAAAGGAGTGTTATATTTTATGATCCAAACTCAAATTGAATAAATGTTTTATAATATTTTGCTAAAAAATTAAGGCAGCGCAGGCACCCCTCTTCTCGAAAAGAAAATAAAAAAAAGAATATAGAACAAGTGCAGGGTAAATACTTTCCGCCACAACAACCGAGATAAATTCACACGATTTCCATGGTTGATTGTACCATAAATTCTGTTTTTTATTATATAGAATATATAGCAATATTGAATACTATAAATAAAATATAGCAGTAAAATTATTATTTTGATAAAAAGATAATAATTTTTAACTATAAAAAAAACTATAATTCTCAGCAAGTTTTGGACTAAAATCATTCCTGAAGTATAACCTAAACTTAGATTACATCCTTATGTATAATTGTGAACAAAAAACATCATCCCATTAATCACCAATGTGGTGCGTGAACAATTTTTCGGGGGTCCAACATTGGGTAAAATCTAGCTAAACTGTTGAAGAAGGTTTTAGGCGTAACTCACACCCCAAAATCTAGCTCAAAGGGATAGCATCTAGTGCGTGGACAATTTTTCGTGGGTCCAACATTGGATGAGACGGACCCTGCTCTGATACCATATTGAAGAAGGTTTTAGGCCTAACTCACACCCCAAAAGTTAGCTCAAAGAGAAGAGGATTGCCTAAACCTTATAAGAAGACCACCCATCCCATTAACCACCAACGTGGGACTTTGTGTTTCAACACAAACTTTACAATAAACATCCTTATGTTAACTTTTATTAAATGAAAACCTACAAAAGATAATTACTATCCTAATAATGACACCATTCTAATTATCACGTGACTTTCAAAATATACCCTAAATATAAAAATACTTTTATACTTAACAAACAAATATTCATTTAATTTTAAGTTTCTCTCTATTTGACATAAAATTCTAAATTAAACTCTAATCGTCATTAATCGTTACCATAGGAATCTGATGAAAATGATGTGTTATATTTTTTTGGCTCATGGGGACCCTTATGCCTCAGGAACCCCATAAGCACAACCTTTCTTTTCAATCTTACCTTTTTCCTCAACCAATAACGCGTTTTAATGTACATGTTTCTGTACCGTTTACTAATTCTATAATCACTCTTTTAATGAGTGTTTGATACGGAGAAAATTATTTTTTTGGAAAAAATAGGTTATATATTTATTTTTTAGTGTTTGATAGTTGATAAGTAAAAAGAAAAAGAAAAATAATATCTCAATTATACATATTTATATGTAACATAGAAAAGTATTTTGAGGGGTGAGATGGGATAAGAATTGGACGTTAATTTGGGAATCAAAAGGAAACAATAAACTTGAAATTTCACTTGTACAACTTAATTTTCGATCCTATTTTTATTAAGATAATCATTTTCTTTTTTTATTTTTAAGGAGTTTATTTTCAGAATTTCTTTTGATATAATTTAACTATCCAAGCATAGAAAGTGAAAAATATATATTCCAGCTCCATATCAAACACACACAATTCTTTTCTCCTCTTCTCCTTGAATATGTCTTATCATCATTTCACCATTTTAGTTGAGTAAATAGGTCAACCACCACATATTATCATACAATAAATAGAATTTTTTTATCTTTAATTAAAGATCTTATATTTGAATTTTAAAAATAAAAAAAATCATAATTGATCATACTATCTTAGATTTATAATTAAAAGAGCATCTCGTGCAGTAAGGATTTAAATGAAAGTTCAAAATTAATGTATCATCCTTTTTAATTTGAAATAGACTTTTAAAAAATAATGTTATATAAAATGAAATAAAATTAATAAAATATTTGTATGTAATATTTGTATGTAATATTTGTGTGCGATGGGACAGGTATTGGAGGTTAATTTGGGATTAGAAGGAAATAATAAACTTGAAATCTTACTTACACTATTTATTTTTTGATCCTAATACTTTTATTAATATAATTATATTTTTTATTTTTAAGGAATTTATTTTTTTCAAAGAAAATATTTATGATATATTTTAATTACTATCCAAGAATACGAAAGCAAAAAATACATTTTCCTCCATACCAAACACGCACTATTCTTTTCTCCTCTCGACCATATCTTATTGTCATTTGATCATTTTAGTCGAGTAAATAGGTCATAATGAACCACTACACGATAAATATAATTAATTTTTTTTATCTTAAATTAGAGATTTTATATTTGAATTTTGAGAATAAAAAAATTATGATTGATCAAACTACCTTAGATTTTTTATAACTAAAAGAGCATGTCATGCATTAAGGATTTAAATGGAAGTTCAATACTAATGTATCATCCTTTGAATTTGAAATAGACTTAAAACAAAATAGCGTTATATAAAATAAAATAAAATTAGTAAAATATTTACATATTTAAAACACGACATTTAAAAACTTTTTTTAATAAAGACATTTTAAATGTGCAAAAGTTTGATTCATTTTGTAAATGAAATAGAACCATCTTTTTAAGAATAAAATAAACTTTGATGGAAGAATTTAAATGATTGATTCGGTTTGGGAAAATGAAAAATACGTTTGTTTACTGTTGGATTTGATTTGACCCAAAATTGACTGTGTCACCCTACTAAGAAAGTAAGAATAAAGTATTATATTCTTGGTGGAATTTAAAATTTTAAATTAGACACCTTTCAACTTTAATTGTTAAAATGAGATTTCATTAGTGAAGGTCATTTGAGTTAACTACGGCAAGGAATTATATAACACTGCACCATTTTAATTTTCTTGCTTTGTTTTCTTTCTATTATGTTTAAAAAGAAATGTTTCTTTCTTAATTTTTCAATTTTTAATTTCAGCAACCAATATTCTATATGACATATTTAATACCATAAATGAAAAATTAATTTATAAATTTTTAAAAAGATTTATGATTCTTTTTACAAGAGATATTTATTTTTACACATAAAAGAATTGAAAACATTATGTGGACATAAAATTTTAATTCCTCCCAACTTAAGGTCATTTTAATATTTATGCATAACTTTAATTGAAAATTACAAGATTCAAATTTTATGTGATCTAAATATGTGATGTGTATACAGACGTTGTCCTTAGTGGTGAACTAGAACGTTGATTTAGGGAGTTCAAATTTTAAAAAGTAGATACATGAACTTTTCGAGATATCAATCTTCTATATATATATAAAAATTTATTTTAACCATGTATAAATCGTCGAAACGAATTCGAATGAACCTCCGGACCAATAGGCGCCTTTGCCCCTGCCCTTACCTTATAAAATTAGAATCTATCTGGTCAAGACAAATAAATTAAAATAAAAAAATATTAATTAAATTTAGGAATAGCTTTATAGACAAATATCTCTCTTATTTAGCTTTATAAAGCACTAACAAGATCTCAGATATATGATCTTAATCGGTAATCTCATGAAAGACTATTAATTAACGATCGCATTGGCCGGATGTATCGCAATTATGTTGGTATATTAATTATCACAATTCGATCAGTAACACGACTATTAACATGAGAGCTCTTTTATTTATTTTATTAAACTAATATATTTCTCTTTACCATATTAATCTAACTGGAACCCTGGACCTTCTATGATGTTTGAACTCCACAAATACTCACTAATTGGAACTAAACTTAGAATTAAAATGAGTTTAGTTATTACTAATTCTACGGATCCTAGAAAGAATTTCTACATTATCAGGTGACATTTATATGTTGCAACAGATAAATTATTTATTTAATTATTTCTACAAAATTTAAGTAAATAACACTGTCAATGTATGAAATTCCTAACACTATCAGGTTACCTGTTATATCAATTTCTTGAAATGTTGAATTTGTAAACTTGAAAATAAGATAAAATTCTTGTTGTGACAAACAAATGGGACCGATGGTGTAAAAAAATTCTCACACTAATGTATATAGTAACTTATTAAAGTTCTTTTTAAGATTACAAATTTTACTTTTTAACAGAGGAATGGAGCTTATAAACATCTTTCAGAATATTATAGAAGTTAAACTCAATTAAGATTTACTGTTGAGATGTTTGAGTTTAGAATTGAGTTTTAAGTGTGTGATATCAAATTGCATGTGGGTCATTATAGAAAGCTACCCATAAAGTTTTTAGAAGATATAAACAGACAGCTGCGAAAAAGCAGGAAAAGAGGAGGAAAAACCTAATTGTTGGACTAAAAAGTTGAATTATTTCTTAGGATTAAGTTCACAAATCGCCCTAAAAGGCGTGTTCTTAATTTTTTACCCTTAACTATTTTAAAAAAAATATAAACTCCGTTTAAGATAATTTTTGTTCTATTAATCTCTCTTGAATGTAAGACTAATGAGAAATAGAAGCTTTTAGTGACATCCTGCATCATTTACTACATTTTCAGTTAACAGTATTATCTATCCTTAACCAAACCCTCCAAAAAAACCAAAAACTTGAAGGGTCCAAAGAATATCACTATAGATGATTATGTGGTTGTGCAATGATCCATTTGACTGACCCATTTAGAATTTCAAATACGTAATAGAGGATCCCACCATTGAAAAAACAAAACTACGCGGTACTATAGCTGATATATAATAGAGAGTCACTATACTTTCCTTTTTATCACGCACTAATAATAATATTATGTATGTTGTCCAAACAATATCAACAAATTAAAGAAAGCTTAGATGCTAAGGAACTTGCCTCCACTCAAATTACTAAACCCTAAAAATATAGTAGTAAAAACAAAAAGAGAATGAGTGAAGAAAAAAAAAATTAAACTAAAAGGTCTCCTATAATATGCTATAGCTATATACCTCCCCCTTTTATGTTTTCCTTTCATCTTCTTTCTCTTTTCCTTTCTTTCTATTGGGGCTATGGTATTCTCTTTAGTGTGATTCTCTCCCACCACATATTTCCAAAAAACTCATCAACCTTTTATATAAAAAGAGATAAAGATCAAAGACATCGAAGAAAGAAAATCATGGTTTTCTCATCTTTTCCTGTGTATCTAGATCATCCCAATTTGCACCAGGTATGGATTTTAAATCTTTAATCCTCCACTCATATTACATCTTCTTCAACCAAAAAGAGAACAAGTAATATTCATATATTCTCTAGTACTAGTACTCTTCCTCTTGAATATACTAGGTATTAATTAGATTACTGAAATTCCCTAACTTTGTTTCTTTTTTACCTCCTCTTTGATGTTTTTCAGTTACAACATCCAGACGGCCATCAGCAAGGTGGAAACCCTGGGTTGGAAAATCCAGCCCAGCTTCCAACTCTTCAGCCCCCAACTACTCAGGTAGGGGCTAGTCCGGGCTCGATCAGGCCAGGTTCTATGGTGGATCGAGCCCGGCTAGCAAAGATTCCTCTACCAGAGGCTGGACTTAAGTGTCCAAGGTGCGATTCAACTAACACAAAGTTCTGCTACTTCAACAACTACAACCTTTCACAACCGAGACACTTCTGCAAGACCTGTCGCCGGTACTGGACTAGAGGGGGCGCCTTGAGAAGTGTGCCGGTAGGAGGAGGATGCCGGAGGAATAAGAGAAGCAAAAGCAGTAATAATAACAACAGCTCAAAGACAGCTGGCAGTAATGTTAACACTAGTACTACTCATATTGCTTCCGGTACTTCCACAAGTGCAAGCCAGTCATGTTGCAACACGGAAATAACTAATGGTCGCCATCACTTCCCACACGAGCAATCATCACAGTTAAGTCCCCTCATGGCTGCCTTTCAAAACCTTAATCACCACTACGGCGGATTTCAGCCTCCTTCTTTGGTTTCTGTTTCAACACACAACGGGGCTGAGACCGCGCTTGGTCATCATGAAATGGGATTTCAAATAGGGAGTAGTATTAGTACTAATACAAATAATACTAACAGCTTATCGGTACCCTCTGGAGGATCTGAACATCACTGGAGATTGCCATCTTTGGCAGCAAACACAAATTTGTACCCTTTTCATCAAGGTGATCAAGGAATTCATGAATCATCATCTGGAAATAATATTTCTCATGATGATCAAGGGTTGAATTCCACGAAACAGTTTTTGGGGTCAATGGAAAATAACAATCAATATTGGGGTGGAAATGCATGGACAGGATTTTCTGGACTGAACTCTTCTTCTTCAGCCAGCCATCTGCTTTGATTTGCTTAAGCTTCATTCATGTAAGTCAATTTGTGTACTTGACTATGAAGGACTAAATTGTTGTATGTGTTGGGCGGGGGTGCTAAATTAGATACATAGTATACGGGGGGGAATATGTAAGTCTTTCTTTCCTCGGTCATTATCATCACTTGTAATTTTACTGGATGTTCTTTGATTTACTAGGTGTGTGAAGTTGTATTGTGAGTTTCAATTTGGGTTCTGACATTATAATCTGTTTCCATGAAATATATATTATATATTATTGTTTATTTCTGATATTATAACTCATTTTACTATCCCAAGATTCCCAACCCTAGCCAATTATATCATATTTGGAGTTAGATTTCACAGTTAGTCACTCAAACAATAATTATTATTTACGAAAGTTATCTTTTTTGCTTAAAAGTAATTAGAATAAAAAAGAATAACTTTATGAGATACATAACTATTATTAGTTGAACGATCATCTGAAAAATCAACTCTCTGCCTCAGTCTCTTTGTGATAATTCTCGGTATGTTCACTTGTATGAAGTTGTATTCCTTGAGTAAAGAGTATACTACTACATTTATTTTCCTTATGATGAAGTTGAATAACTTCATCAATTTCAAATTTCATATTAATCATCTGAAATGTATTAATGCTCAAGTCTTTCATCATTGATTTGTTATGTTGGTTGGGCTCTTCAAAAGATATCTCAAGGTACGTGTTGAATTCTCTAAAAATAGTATACTTTTGAAGAATGTGAAACTAATGCAACAATATTTGTAGAAAGTCTAAGTAACGTAGTTGATTTCTTCCTAAATTGATCCTTTGATCAAGGTTAAGAAATTTTGAGTTCCACTTCAACATGATATGATATTCCATATAAAACCAGTCTTCTGTTTTTATTTTTGAATCTATAATTAAAGGATTAAACTAATTGTATTTCTATAACTATAAGTTTATATTATGTACAGTTTGATTTTCCATGGTAGCTCTATATATATGGTAATATTCTCCTAGCTAGGTTGCTATTATTTTTCCATCTATGTATTTGGATTAAATTCTACCATTTGTGCATGGCGTTTTTTCATTAATTTATATGATAAGAATAGGAATAGAGAGAGAAGTGAGATTCCTTGTCGGTTGTGAGTGGGTTAAGTGGTGCTTGACAAGATTTAGCAACGAACAAAAGGGGAAACAAATTAAAGCATTAGTCAAAGAAAGAAAACGCCAAATTTTCCACTAAAAACCATGCAAATGTTACTACTAGCTACCACATGTATGTACCCAAAACACAAGAAAAATCCAATCAAAAGAAGGATTCTCTCATAATAATCTGAGTGTCATCATCATTTTTCCGTTAAAAGAGAAAGAAGCAGCTAAGAGAATTAACACTATCATTGACATGATATCATCCCCACGTTCGTTTATTCATCCATGCACCTAAATTAACTCTACCCTATCTACCTAGGTCAAACCTCTTTATTCTTAACATTATTTCCTCTTTTAAAGGGATAATAAGGGAATAAATAGAATGATAATTTTATTATATTATTCGTTTTATAATAAGAGCCTCCTGGGGATTTTATGGAGCTTGGCATACTTTCTCATTAACCTATCATTTGGTTATTTGGTTTGTAGCTAAATTTAATGTTTAAAAAATAACTATAGTCAAGAAGAATGGTAAGTTAGAAACATGATAAATTATCTCTTGATTTTCTAAGCTGTAACAATTAGTACAATATGTTTAGTAAAATTTCATAAGTGAAGTCCAAGGAAGATAAAATGTACGTAGATTTTATCACTATCTCATAAAGTGATAAAGATAGAAAGGTTATTTCCAGATTACTAGATATTATAGTGAAAAGTAATTAAAAGCTCATAAACAAATAAACAACGGCCAATAAAAATATAACATATAATGAATAAATAAAAAATAATTAATTATTTTTATATAATAAACAAAAAAAAATAAACAACAAAAATGATTTCTGGTAAAATACTAGTGGTCTAAAAAGATAAAGGAAGCCTAGAGGGAGGAATTTCTTTTGTTACTTTTGCAATGGCCAATGCTACATCTCGAGCTACGAGGGTTTTGAATAAAGCGATAAGGCCCCGCCTGAGGCTGTTAACCCTTGGGTAAAAAAAATATAAAGCTGATACTATATATTATCACAAAAAAGCAAAGCTTTAATTTACCCCCTTCGAATCTTTCTTATTTCCACGTAGAATCTGATTCAAAATTTTAAATTTGATAAGACTTTATGTTCTTACTTGTGAATTCACTGTATTTTTGATAATATGAGTTCAAAATCTAATACTTGAAATTTAAGCATAACATTTAAACTCTATATTTAAAACATCGGATTCAATTAAATTATTCTTGTCAATTTATCTGTTGTATTTCTTATATAGTCTATCTCAAGAAAGTGTAAAATACTTTTTTTTAACTAAAAAATAATATAATTCTAAATTTCTCACTACCTTTAGTGAGCCGATGATTTATGATCTCATAAATGAAGTTCATAACTTGTTTTAGATAATAGAGTAAAAAAATCTTTCTCCTTTCTTAAACTTTAATTCTAATTAAAATTATCACATAAATTGAAACAAAAAAAATAACAAATTACGAATAAGCTGATTTTTTTCCTGCTAATAAGAAAAAAACTAGCATGTTCGCCTATGCATGCGTCATGTTCCGTCCTCAAAAGAGGAAGAAAATAAAGCCCTTCTCTCTAGGTCTTATTACAAAGCTAGTGGTTGGAAACTGCATTTGAAAGAATCAAGGGCAGAGTTGGACGAAATTATCTATAATTTATATTTATCTCAAAAGTATATTAAATATGTATATAAATTATTAATTTAAACAAATTGAATAACTTAAAAGAATTGAAATCTTATTTCAAATCACAACTCTAGCTCTTGAGCTGCATTGTTTCAATAGCTTGGACTCTAAATTCTAATATATGTGGTGGGGATTTAGTAGTACATGTATAAGAGTGGAAACAACAAAATCATCAAAGCGAAGAAAGTAAAGGCTAATGTATGTAATATATAGGCATGAATTTGTGCTTTTAATGCGGCCCAGCCCCGGACATGGATAAGCGTGATATGTTCTATCTTTTTAGTATTCCGTTTCCCCTCTTCCACCTTTATCTTTTTTTTTTTATGCATAATCCTTTGGAATGAATTTTGAGTTAAAAGCGATAATTTATAATTTTAATTTATGATTATTGATTGATTTTTATTATTTTGTCTTAATTAGTAAATATTTATAAAGATTTTTTAATTTTAATTAAACACTTTTAAACTGCTTAAAAACACTTAAAATTATAAGCCAATACAAATGACAATAAAACATGTCGCACTACATTTACCTATAATATAAGGAGAAATGAGAAAATAGCCATTTTTCGTACTGTTAATTAACATTTATGCATTGTTCTAAAATTCTTGGACTAGGTGAATTTAATACAAAAATAAATTTAGACAAATAATCATAGCTAAAATATTGAATAATCGAATTGAAATTTTAACGTTTATCAATTCAACTCTATAACAATAATTCATAGATTTTGAACCTTTATCAATTGAAATTGGAGCTGTTGGATTGACCTTGGGCTTTAAACTCCAAAGTGGAAAGTATGGGCTAATCGCAAATAAATTATGAAGTATAAATTTTATAAATATCAAATTGATAAATGAAAATTATCAAAAAATTTTTTTTTTTAAATTATTAAATCTATCATTTTTTTGAGATATTTGATATCTAAAATATTGTGATTGATATGTATTAATATTAATCATTAATTGAATTCAAGTTACTGAAAATAAGGAAAGAGATCTTTTTTTGTGCCAACAGTCCAATCAAAGTTAATCACTCAATTAGTTACTTATTTTACGCAGTTTAATTTCAAATTATTACCTTTTTGAAGTTACATTGAAAAAAGAAACATAG
>JAOTQJ010000096.1:21887089-21905783 GCA_025642045.1 Solanum sejunctum | reverse complement strand
AGCTTATTTTCAAGACAAGAAGATTAGAAATTTAGAATCATTTAATTAAAGTATCACTTAAATCTGAACGCTGCATATATACTCCTTTGGTCAATTTTTATTTATCCCTGTACTATTTTAGTATGTTCAATAATATTTATTTATTTTATAAAATTAAGAGATAATTTTACATTTAGTTTCTAATTTACCCTTATCATTGATTATACTCATTTCCCTATTACATTTTTCAAGACATTGTATATATTATATTTAAAAGGTGATTTGGTAAATTATTTTTATTATTTACTACTTCTTAATCCATATGTCAAGTTATTAGGGAACAAGTAAAAATAGACAGAGGGAGTATTTATTTAATTTTTTAGGAATTTAAAGGTAAAAGGAAAAATGTGTCATAAAATAAGATTTAAATTAATTGGAATAAATTTTAAGACTGAATAAAAATCAAAAAATTAAAGAAGAAAGAGGGGAGGAAATGTGTTTGTATCTGAAATTTCTCTATGTATTCATTCTTCAACAATGAAGGATTATTTATAGCCCAAATTCTTATCAAAAATTGACAAAGCAAGTGGATTCCATAGCCCACTAACACCAATAATTCCCCCTTTCCACTAATAATTATAATACTTTGTAACAAAATGTTTATTTTCTAGAGATAAAAAATATTTAGCTGAGTTCTTCAAAAAAAAATATTTTTGTATAGTAGCATGCGCTATACAAAAATCTAAAGGCCTTGATCGTCTCAGGTAAATGATAGCTTTTTTGGTTTATCTTAGCTATCTTTAAAATTGAAAATTTTACTTTCTTCGCATCCCCTTATAACTAGAGGTAAGATATTTGATCTCTCTTTTATATTCTTTTGCTTAAATAATACACAAAATAAAGATCCGAGCCCAAACCCCCTTCCTCAGGGAGGTAAAAGCTTGGGTGGATAGATACTATTAACAAAAATACGCTATATTTCTATAATGAATAACAAATGTTGATTGACCATTATTATATAAAAATACATTTTAAAACCAAAGAAGCTAGTTAATCTCATACATTGCACAAGGACATATACATGGTGGAACAGTTGTTTTCATGATATGATAGTATTAAGTTGACGGATTTTATTTATACTTGACATGAAAAAAAAAAAGAGGACTAAATTCAGGGAGAAAATCAATGAATCTCAGAAAAATGACAGAATGAATGATAAAGAACAAAGTGTTTAATGTGGAATGCATGTAAGGCAAAGCAGACCGACACAATTCAAGTTCAGGTTGTTTACGGCACCAAATTCAGTTTGAGGATTCGCCTAATCTGCACACTAAGGGACAAAGTGCCTTTTGGAATTTTGACCACCTTAGAAAGCTACCTTCTGTTGGAAATTTCATTCAACTAACCAATCCAACTCTTGTCATTCTATATATACAGATGCACCTTTTTATTTTATTTTTTTAATATTGAACATACAGGGAAATCTTAAGTATATTAGATTTTTTCTCAGGTAGCCGATTATTTACATCAATATAATTTGATATTTTTCATTTTTCGCTTTTTGATTTGTTTAAAAAATGCTTCTTTTCCATTTTGACTGTTCTTTAATTTTAATATCTTACATGACATGTTTAAAAGTATAACAGTAAATTATATTTTAATATATTATACATATCTTTAGTTTAAGATCATAAAATTCAAAATAATTATAACTTACTATTATTTTCTTTTATTTGTAGCAAACTTTGAAAACTTGGTTAATGTACAATATCCAACAATATCCTTAGGATGTTTCATATCAGGGATGGCAATGGGACGGGTGCGAGGCGAATTGAGCTTAACACACAATCTTTTTAAAATCGTCCTGTCCCACCCCGCATGATGATTTTTTTATTTTCAACCCATCCACCCAGCCTCGCATAAATCCACCCTGCTTAAATTTTAAATTTTTTTTATTTTTTTAATTGAATTTAATTTTTTTGGACTAATTGATGTCTCAACAATTTAATTAACTATTTTTAATTGATATTTTAACAATTATATCTTAATCATTAATTAAAAATTTCTAATTGACATTTTAACAACTAACAATTTCTGAACATGTCTAATTTAAATTTTAGAAAAAAATAAAACTAAAGTCAATGTTTAATATAAAAACTCTATATCTTTAATTTTTAGTAATTAAAAAAAAATTATTTTTTCAAATTCCTACTTGACTTTTTAAAGTCGCAATCGATGTTGCTCCGCCTTAGTTTAAAAAATACCTACTTTAACCCACCCGCATCCCCTCCTCACCCCGCATAGCTTTAAATTCTCCCTCACTCCACATAGCTCTAAACTTGCCCCGTCCTGCCCCATCCCACGTATCTCTAAACCCGTCCTATACCTATCCCGTTCCGTTGCCGTCCCTATTTCATACCGCAACAAACGAGAAAACACAGTATTTACAAGTGCAAGAACTTTTCCTAGATTAAAAATTGTAAGGCAGAGCATGGATCAATTGTTATAAAAATTAAGGCGATGTGAGTAATTAACGGTAAACATATCATGAAATAATGGTAAAAGAAAAAACACTTTAATATTATAATTTTAATATAAAAAAATACTTTACTCTAACAATGTTTAGCCTATTTTGTCCTCTCATTTCGGTCGAGTCACACTTGAATAAGGGTAAACGACCTAATTATGTAATAATTAATATACGATCATGTACATATAATAATTTTATAAAATTGTCTATTAATATTTTTGAATAAATTTTATAAATGACAAATATATATATATCCTAAATATGCCCCACAAATATAATTTTAGTAATCACACTTCATAATTATAGTTATATTAGCATTTATATAATTCACACAATATTTATATACATTTATATAATTTAATATACAATTCACAAAATTTATATATCACACTATACAATTTAATTCGCACACAACTTCTATATAGTCATTATAATATTTATATAAATCACGCAAATTAAAAAAAACTCAAATAATAATTATAACTAAATTTTTAGTACAATTATAATTAATTTAAATTATAATTATATTTATTAATTAATTAATATATATTTATTTATCCGCATAATTTTTTTCTAAATACAGATGTGACCCAAACGTGATCCTGATAAACCAGGGGCCCAGAAAAGCTCTCCTTAAAATATGGGCCCAAAGCCTCAGTCCTCAGGCACCCAACCCTCCCATTTCGACGTCGTTTTTTTCTTTTCATTTTTACCCCTAGTTCCCATCTCTTTTTCTTCTTTATTGACTCGAAGTCATAATCTCAAATATTGGAAGTTGGAACACTTTAATTCCATCATTCCGATCAATATTTCTGAGCTTTGTTTAATCGAATTGGTTAACAATGTTAAATCCAAATTCATTGTTTGGAGGAACCCATCCATACGAGATTTCTGAAACTTAAACTCTGATAAGTCACTCAAAATTCAGCGAAGGTGGGAAACTCAGCCAAACAGCCCATGGAGATTTTACAAGCTGCATGCAGGCTTTAGTTAGCTACTTATTGTAATTGATCAATTGGATTTCAAACTTCCGGTTAATTGAATCCCTAACATCTTCTCCATTTCTTTTAAATCTGTCGCAACTTCCTTTTGATGCTCAAATTTTGACCACTATATTAAGATCATTGTATTGATATAAAAATTTATGTATAAACGATTTTTTTATTTCATAAAATGAAATATTATTTGAACAACTATGATAAACTATTGGACAAAGTTTCTTATAAAGATTTAAATTTTGAAGTTAGTTAAATTATCTAAAATGGAGGGAGAACCAATCCTTTCAAGGAATAAAGAGGATAAAAGTATGGAATAAAGGAGTTGTGGTAGATAAAACCATACGTATAAACAAGATCCAGCTTTTAGCAGCCAGTTTATTCAATTATTTTATTACACAACAAAATTAAACACACTATGGTGGATGATACTACCATTTATGATCTGACATGGCTTCCAATTCTAACGACATTACCGTCGGGATCTCTCACGTATCCAACTTTCTGTCCCCATTTCTTCTCTTCCGGCTCGCTCACCGCCACCGCCCCATTTTCAATTGCCCTCTGATCAAATAATGAAGAGTCTCAATTATACCGAATTGAAGTTGGAAGTGATTAATGAAGCATATTACCTTGTAGGCAGCATCAATGTCTACATAGTCGAAGCAAAGTTCAACGGGTTGTCTATCCCCCCGGGATTGAGGGGTCTGCACGTGACCCGTTATATCATCCGTCTCGTGCTGCTTCATAGGCGTGAATGCGATTGTCGTAGCGCCGCTCTCTAATTCTCCCCATCTACAAACCAATTGGCTGAATATGAAGGTTTTAAGGAATATAGTAATTCACCTAACATACACAATATTTCTTACTTGTGATTTTCGTCTAAGCGTCGAACGTTATAGCCGAAAGCTTTAGCATAAAAAGCGACCGATTTAGCAACATCTTTACAATACACCACTGCATAAGCAAACGCTGGCCCCAAATTTGATGCCATTCTTTCTTCTTTTCTTTCCAAGCAGATCGATCCATAATACTCGCTATTGGTCGCCTTAAATTATATACTGCCAAAATGACATATCATACAATACACGTGGCAAATGGAGGTGAAACATTTTCAACACGTATACATTGTGCGCCACTTGAACACGTTATGTGCTTACCACGTTGAGTTATGTTTGGTAATAAAGATGATAAATATCTGTATATTATTACAATTGAACTTCTCTGATATGATGACAACTTTTACATTGTGAAATATATATAACTTATAAATTGTGAATTTTGATGGTGACTAAGTTTTTTCTTTATGTCAATTAAGTAAAAATATTTGTATTGTTAATGGCAACAGATGTTGGCTGAGACGTTTGTCCAGTTTGGTCTGCTTATTTGAGATTGGGCCTGACAGCGACCCAAGCCCTTTCAATTTGGAATTTTACTCAACTACACAAGTTAACTATATATATTTTCAAAAATTCACATACATTCTAAAATATTACATAATTCTCACTTTTTTACTTTTAACTATTGTAAAAGTGATACACACCTCTTCTCCTATTTTTTTCAATCGAAACAACAATTATGAGTTATAAATTTATTTTCTTATCAGCCAATTCAGTCTTTTTTTTTAGAAATTGCTCCCATTAATTGATATTCTTATAGAAATAACTAGTCATTTTTTATCTTTTGAACTTCTTTTAAGAAATTTTTTATTTTTGAATTTTGAAATTTCTTAAGAAATCTTTCATTTTGAATTTAGAAATTTTCTTATGAATTCATATCCTCTTTGATTTTATTGAAATTGCTCCCATTATTAAAGCTTATTCTTCAGTTTGTATTTTGATGTCTTCATATTTTTGAAATTCTTTGTGGGTAAAAAAAGATGACGAAAAAGAACAAATTGAGGTGGATTATTTTCGAATATTCTCAAATCTTTTAAGATTCTAATTTCTTCACATTTTTGAAATCTTTTGTGGGTAGGAAGAAGATGGTGAAGAAGAAGCAAAAACAAAGGCGAAACAAGTAAATGTTTTTTCGAATACTCTCAAATCTTTTAAGATTCATATTTTTTCATATTTTTTTAATCTTCTATGAATCCTCTGTTCAATGCTATTCTTGTAAAGCTATAAGAAGTGGTTCAAGAAAAATATTTCCTTAAACAATTTATTTGAAATTTTTTTGTCCAGTGATATCAAAAGCAAAATTTTGACCATCATCTTCATCTGGATTACCACTAATATCTTATTTATATGGATAGTATGTATCTTGTATATTATTATTTTTTTGTTGAGTTGTTTATGGTGATTCATTAGCACCATGCAATACATCATATTAATTGGTTCATTCTTTTGGGATATAAAATAACTTGGTAATTCATTGAGTATGTATTGGTTGAGTTGTTTATGATGATTCATTAGCACCATATTGGGTGAATAAAGCGATTCATTAGGATTATTTTTGTTTGTTATAGGATGATGATTTATTGGGTGTATCCAACAAAGATGATACACCATGCAACGAATTATTTTAATTGGTTCATTTTTTTGGGACATAAAATCGACTTGGTAATTTATTGGGTATGTATCGGTTGAGTGATTCATTGGGTTGTTTCATTTAGAAAAATATGAGTTGTTTATGGTGATTCATTGGCATCGTATTGGGGTAAATACAATGATTCATTAGGACTATTTTTGTTTGTTATAGTATGATGATTTATTATGTTCATGCTAATTGGTTCATTCTTTTGGGACATAAAACTAACTTGGTGATTCATTAGGTTGTTTTATTTAGAAAAATATAATGATTCATTGTGTGTAATATGTATCATGTATTCTTTTATATTTGTGAGTTGTTTATAAATTTTTATAGTGATTTACTAAACATAGCGATTCATTGGAACATAAAACATAGCCGTGGGTTGAATAAAGTAATTATTTGGGATCGTTTTCTGATTGTGATATGTCAATGATTCATTAAATGCATCAAACAAAATGATACATCATGCAATGAATCATGTTAATTGATTATTATTTAAATTTTTTATCACACTGACAGTTTATATTTTAATTAATATATAATTTTTTTCATACATCATTCTTATTTTGCAGGATTTGAAATACAAAATCAAACAAATTTTATCTCATCCATTGCGATTTGGTGTTGTATACATACATGACTTTACAAAACATATGTTGGCTTATGATTCGTGTTTACCGTATAAATTCATGTTCATTATAGCATAGAACTGAAATTTTTTTAAACATATTATTTCCTTTTTGTTAGGGATCTTGTTATGGTTTGCTTAGCTAATTTTTATGGAATGGAATCTACCTTCCATTTAAAGTGTAGTTGAAATTAAATAAAAATTTAATATAAATGTTTATGTTGGCTTATGATTCGTGTTTACCGTATAAATTCATGTTCATTATAGCATAGAACTGAAATTTTTTTAAACATATTATTTCCTTTTTGTTAGGGATCTTGTTATGGTTTGCTTAGCTAATTTTTATGGAATGGAATCTACCTTCCATTTAAAGTGTAGTTGAAATTAAATAAAAATTTAATATAAATGTTTATGTTGGCCAAACTTGATGTATCAGCTTCTAAACTATTAGACTTGAACAAACTTTGCACAGTCTAATATATAATATGCTATGATATAGTGTTATTTTATGATATTCTTTGACAATGCATCATTTCACATGATACTTGACAATTATAACATACATGAGTTTATACTTTAGCAAATTTGCTGATAAATTCTACCAGTTATAACAAAAATTCTTATTAAGAGTAGCATATTACATGATACCTAAATAAAAATTGCTTACTAGGGGGATTTTATCATGTGTCATGATACAGTATTTTTTTAAAAAAAAATTACTAGATACATATTATATTACAACTCATTACATAAATACTTATGAATTAACCAGGATATTTATGTGCCAGGAATTTTATAAAAGAAATGAAAAGCATAATTCATAACGATAAAAATGTGAATCGTATTGTATGTCAGATTCAATTATTGCAAGCACTGTATAAGTATCATTAACCATGATACAATGACTATATTTATGCTAAATGATTGAAAAATAAAGTAAAAAAATATAAATTATAAATATGAAAAGGAAAAGATATTAATAGCAGCCCAATTCTATAATGATTCATACAGAAGGATATATTTATACATGATTCGTAAGTTAAATGAATCATAAAAAATAATATATGAATTGTACAAACATATGAGCAATGTAGTGATCATTGAGTATACACGATACTTATCGATTTAGCAATAGATGGTATAATAAATCATATAGTAAGTTAAATGAATCATTAAGAATGATACATTGAGCATATACGATACTTATTGATACAACATAACATGGTACGATAAGTCATACAGTAAGTTAAGTGAATCATTGAGAATGATACATGGGTTGCACAAACATATGAGCAATGCAGTGATCATTGGATATACATGATACTTAACGATATAGCGATACATGGTACAATAAGTTATATAATAAGCTCAATAAATCATGAATAAGATCCTTTGATTTTTTCTTTCTCATAAATCTCCATTAACAATGGATCATGAACAATTTTGAATCTTCTTTCAAGAAACTCTTCCTCTTCCAAATCAAAAAATCGCGCCTCGAAGCTTCTTCACCTTGATGTATCATGCTTTGTCTCAGTAATGATACACGAGCTTTGTCAATGTTTGTTATGTTTTATACATTTTTATAGTTCGATGATACATCATATAATGTGTATCTGATGAACATATCTGTTGCATTATACTTTGTTTTACAAATAACACATGAACTCTGTCATTGTTTGTTGATTTTATACTTTAGCAAATTTGTTGATAAATTTTTTCAATTATCAAAAAAAAATTTATTTAAGAGTATCATATTACATGATACCTGAATAAAAATTTGCTTATAGGGGTTTTATCATGTGTCATGATACAATATTATTTTTTTCAAAAAAATACTAGATACATGTTATATTACAACTCATTTCATAAATTCTTATGAATCAACCAAAATATTTATGTACCATAATTTTAAAAAAAAAATAATTTAGCATGATTTATAGTGATAAAAATGTGAATCGTATGATGTGTTACATTCAATTGTTGCATGCACTGTACAAACATCATTAACCATGATACAATGACTGTATTTATGCTAATTGATTCAACAACAAAGCAAGAATATAAATTATATATATCAGTTACACAAGTAATTGAAAAAAAAAATATTAACGACAACCTAATTATATAATGATTCATACAGAAGAATATATTTATTTATGATACAATAAGTCATTCAATAAGTTAAATGAATCATCAAGAATGATACATGGGTTGTATAAACAAATGAGTAATACAGTAATCATGGGTATACATGATACTTATCGATATAGCGATAGATGATACAATAAGTCATACAATAAGTTAAATGAATCATTGAGAATGATACATGAGTTGTATAAACATACGAGAATGGAATAATCATTGGGTATACACAATACTTATCGATATAGCGATACATGGTACAATAAGTCATACAGTAAATTCAATAAATCATGAAAAAGATACTTTAATTTTTTTTTCCCATAAATCTCCATTAATAATGGATCATGAACAATTTTGAATCTTCTTCTTTCATGAAATTCTTCCTCATCCAAATCAAAAAATTGCGCTTCGAAGTATTTTCACTTTGATTGCTTCAAACCCTTAATTTCAGAATGTTAAAAATCACACCTCAACCCTTCAATTCACAATGTTAAAAGATGAAACAAAGATCAAGAAATCAAGTAATGAACAACTTCATGAGAAATTCAGATCTAAACTAGATTATGGATTACAATCCATATTTAAGAACGATGAACAACAAAAGCGAAAAGGAAGAAGGAGAAATGGAATACTTTAATTTTTTCGCATGAATTTGGGACAAAATAGTTACATACCTTTTCCTTACAAAATAGTTACATACCTTTTCCTTACAAATCTCTTTACAAACATTCATCGCTCTTTTCCTACAACTAATTGATTTTTTTGTTTATAATTTTTTTGATTTTGCTATATTTTAAAAATGCTCTCCACAGAAAAAAGAACTCTCTATTAAATGTACCATGCCTTTTAAAATTTCTCTTATAAAAAAAAAATTTATGAAAATTTTATTAAAAATAGGGATCTATACATTATCTATCTTAATTCATCATTATAATTTTCATCACTTTGAGCAAAAGTACAATTTTTTTCTCCTTTTTAAAAAAATTGCATAACAAATATTAAATGGGCATAATTTTTTGGAAAAAAATATAACTTTTAAATATGTATCATCAAGTTATACAAAAATATTAAAAAGTTAATTTTTTAAAGAATTTTTTATAATTATTAAAAAAGTAAGAATAAATTAAAATTTCTCATTTACGTTTGAGATTGGTGTAAATTTCCCTTTCAATTTCCGGACGTGGCAATTTTGTGGAAAAATTAGGCGAAAAGTCTATTAAATCAAAACTTCACGTGGTCTGGCCACGTAAACTCTGCAACATACTTTCAACCCTTACTTTATTTTTAAATTTCTGGTGTCTTTTTATTAGTTCTAAAAGTGGCAAATCGAATATATCGAAAGCAGATGTTCAAAATTGTCAAAACACAAAATAGTAGCTCCTTTTCTCTCTCCCTTTTTTATGAAGTGAGGGCAAACTCCTGTAGAAAACACAGATGCGAAATTCCCAATTTTTTTCTAAAATTTGAGATCCAGAAATCGAAATTCTCTGCCTATTCTCTCAAGGTAATGTTTCTTCTAGTACGACTGAATCACGTTATGCTCAATGATTAGCGTGTTCTGCGTTTGATCCCATTTCATATGATTTTGATTTCTCAGTTCCCCACGTGAATTTGATGTTTGTACATAGTCTCTTTTCATACTTTTAGACGTCGTTGAGTTATCGATCATAGTCTTCGCATCTGAGTTTGATGTCACTTGATTTTGTTATAATTAGATTGCTCTTTCACAGAATGTGGATTTTTTTTTTTTTGGAGCAAAGTGGATTACAGTATTGTTGTGAATTTGTGATCATAACAGCTAAGAACTAGTATGAAATTAGTTCGGACAGAGCGGAATATAGAGAGGATTCAAGTGTTTTTTTTCTTTTGGGAAAAGTGGATTGCTGTATTATGTTGAATTTGTGATCCTAACAGCTAAGAACTAGTATGCAATTAGCTCGGATAGAGGCGGAATATAGAGAGGATTCATGTCACTAACCCCCAACTAGTGTGGATTGAGGCTTAGGTGATTGATTATTTTGCCATGCAACACTAATTAACAGGATTGTTTACTTCCAGAAGTTGTATGAGCAGTGGTCTTTCTCAGTTATGTACTTTTGATGGTTAGCCAAAGGGAATTTAACTGTTTGTAGGACTTTAGCTGTTGTAGTGGTGGTCTTCGTATGGATTTAGAATTCTCATCATTGTGATATATTCCGAGTTAAAATTGTCATCCATTTTGTGTGTTATTTCAGGGGTATGCTGGATAGATGGTCTCTATTTTGAAAAGATTGGGCAACGTTATTTCCCAAGATTTGTTCACGATATTGTCTTCTCCTTTCCTTGAACATCCACTAGATGTGTTTTTACCGTTACACATCTTTGGGTGACTGATATCTAGTATTTGTTCGTCTAGCTGTTGTGCTGGTCGCTCATCAAGTTCTTATGGGAGACTCCTTTAATCCCATCCCTGGAACAAAGTCAAAGTCTATGGTCACAACTGCTATCACTACCAAAAATGAATCTAAACAGCAGATCCTTTCTTCTCGCTCGAACACGTTTGCAAATGTAAGACGGTTTGATCTGATAAAATTCGGAAAGCAAAGAAGGGGAAGTGGTAGTCAGTTAGTTCTCTTTCTGGTTAAAGTTGTTGCCTTGGAGGCTGTGCGGAGGATCTCACGGTCCAAATGTCCATTTGTATGGTCCGGCCTGCAAGCTCTGCAAGTTGTGTGCTACCCTCCACTCAAATGGATGCAAAGGTGGAATCCCTTTAGGGTCCTGGTTGAAGGTATGCAGGTTAGTATGCTGTTGTCAAATTCAGAAGAACTAGTGTTGAGCCTCATGGACTCCTCTAGGTGCATACGTCATTCTGAAAAATGTTGTCTTGCCTCTGTCAATTGGTGCATCAATTTTGTATAATTATGAAAGAAGTGTATGATCCTATATCAATTGATATAAGGGGAATATCTAGTGCTGCTTTTCAGTGTAGGTTATCACTAAGTCGAGAGAAACAACATAAGACAAAATAGAGTGATAACGTACATAAAGATTTATGCTTGTAAAACACATTCAATCCACTTAATGTGTTATTAGAAATCAAAGATTATTGCTCTTTCGAAGGGGGTTATTTTATAGATATATATTGGTCTATTATATAGCTATCTTGCATTGGATGTTGTACAATTACAGACTTATAGCATGTCTTTATTGTTAGATTCTATCACGGCCACTGCTAGTGCTATCTATCGCAACAGCATTTTCTGATCATTCAGAATTTGATAATGATGCCTCAGACAGCGCTCAAGTTTCCCCGGAAACCAATGATTCACATGTTGATTCGGACTCTCAGCTAGAAGTCTCTTCTGAGCAGTCTATCCCAAATGAAAGGTACAAAGTTGATATATTTCTCAAAAGTGTAATGAACAATTACCAGTTCTGTCAGAATCTATATATGCAACAGTTATATTTCTACCTGAAACAGGCTAATATTCTAATAAACAAATGTCTGAAATTGTAACTGTGACACCATAGAAATTATTAAGTGGATAACTAATACTTACAGACATACCAGTTTTTTTCTTGCTTCCGTATGTTGGAAATGAAGATCGCTATCATATGTTACTGATATACTCGGCTGTACTCATATAATATGCTAGAACTACTTTCCAACTTTTAGGCTGATACAATGGATTTATTGTGCAATGTCTCAAATACATGCTTCCTCTTTAATTGCTTCTGGATTTACTTCTGTAAACCATTGTTGGATTAATCCATAACATTTAGCAACTACCCCGACTCAGAGCAAGGTTTTGAGACTGAACTGGTGGTTGATGAGTAGTATGACTTCCATTTCTTTGCAGGATTGGCAACGAAGCTTCTCAAAGTGTGTCTTCCGCTAGTTCCGCAAGTTGGTTGCATCTGCTTTACAAAGATCTGGAAAAGCAAGGAATTTTATTGCCAGAGAGGTATTTATGAAAACAAACTACAACAGAACATTTATTTTTCTAGTATCATGAATTGGATGTTCAAGTACAGAAATTGTGCCACTCCATAACTAGTTTTAAATTAATGTCAAGGCTACCAGTTCAACTGTCTGAATACCTAACAGAAAATAGAGGTAGTTTGTGCGCAAGCTTCTCTGGGTACCCATTGAGCATGACTGTCTATACTAATAATAAACCATCAATGCCCTAGAGTGACTAATTGGTCTGTCTTGATGTCCAATCTATACCTATACCTATAACCTACTTAGGAATACTCGAGCTCGCATTCTGACAATACTCCACTTTCCTCTTCATTCTTAGCCAACTGTCCCCAATTCTTACCTAGTTTTATTTATCATGAAAATTCTCAAAAATTCGAATCCGCTTTTTCTTTGATATTCAATTTGATTTTTTTTTTTGTAAGATGTACTTAGAATGAATCGTTTTTCATTGATAACCAAGAAATGACTAAGGTTCAACAACGCAAGGTTCGAAGCTTGGCAGATAATGGGCCTTCCTACCCTTTTCCACTTAAATATCAGCATTTTGTCAGAGGCAAGGTTCGACCCAGTGATGTGTGCCTAACCCACACATCGTGTGTTATACTCTTATCACTAGACTAACGCCCTGCTGGTTCCTTAAAGTGAATAATTATAAAGTAAACATGCATTGAACGTTTCACATCTACTACGGAGAAATGAAAGGTTGCTCCTTATCAGAAAATGCTGTAGGAAGATCTCTTTTCTACATAACATCCCAGTTTAACATAATGTTTCTTATATTCCTTGTTACTATTCTGGTAGTCTCGTTTATTTTATCACTTACTGTATTAAGTATATGTCAGCGGCTAAGGTTTTCCTTGCAGGTACGTAATAAAGCTTTTATCTTCTGAAATGGTAAGAAGTGTCAATATTGTGCCCAGGCACGGTTGGTACTGTTTTTTCAAAACTTTTATTGTATTAGACTTAGGCAACAATCTGAAACCAAATAAGGAAAACCAAAGTTGATTTTTAAGGCATTTGACTGCCTACATCACATTTTATCATTTGGCAGATCAAACTATTAATTTGCAAGTTAGGTTTGCCTTATGTCAATTTTCATACAAACGATTGAACAACTTTCTCTCACCAGTGCATGGATCCTTCTGTATACTCCTTGTTTACTCTTTCTCAAAAGGTCTCTCACAAGTGGAAAAATCATTCTGCAGTCTAGAGTATATATTTTCTAAATACTTTCTCTTGCTGGACACAGATCTTTTGCCGAGATATACTAAGCCTATTTGAACCTGTGATTAAATTTTCTAGATTTGTTGTCAAATGCATAGACATTGAAATGATTTCTACCTCAATTTATGTTTATCTTCATGTTTGACTTCATTTTATCCTATTTGCTAACAACTGGTTGATCACTGATGAAACAGGGATACCAGCTATCTCATTATTTTATCACAGAAGGGCACTTTTATGTTAAAATAAGTGACAAACAACAACAACATACCCAGTGGAATCCCACAAGTGGGGTCTGGGGAGTTAAAATAAATGACAAAGAAAACTAGAAATGAATAACTCTTGGGAATCTCTTCTTTCACTCACTAATTACCACTAGCCACTGAGGTCTTGCTGCTAATAATTTACTCGAAGAAATGACGGTGAAAGCGTTCCCAACTGTGCCAAAGTAAATATATCTGCTGCCACCAATTTCGAGTTGTACATACTCTGGATCTTAATTCTTACAGCCTCCAGTGAGTTAAAGAAACAGCTTTTTGTACAGGACGTTACTTCACTACTTTGGAATATTAATGTCAGCCTATTTCACTCTAATATGTTTTTCTTCTTCAGCTGTAGTGTACAGCTTGATATTAGGGCCAACCACTATGGCACCGAGTTTAAGCTTCGATCTTCCTTTGATTATAATCAAATAAATGTAAAAATTTGATGAAGTAGTTGAGTAGATAATGAATCCTGATAACATTTTAACTTTCTTTTCAGTCTCTTAATGAACTTGAATTGTTGCCAACAATAGTTATTGACTGGTGTTCTGTCATTGTTTTGTTTTGTTCTGCGGTTTTACGTGTTTTCTTCTATGTCCTCGTATCGTATGAGCTTTCATTTCTCATTCCCTTCAATCATCAGGTTGCGCTAAAAGCTCTTGAATGCTTTCATTCTATTCAAAAACTTCTCAGGCGGGTTCATATCTATGCCACTAGAAATTTGTTGCACAAAGATATATACAAGAATTATTGGATTTCTTCTTGCAATGTACATGACACAATAATATTTATGCAGAATTGATGAAGAGGAACTCCATCAATTTTTTGCAGCTGTAGATGGAGATTTTACTCGCTTACTTTCTTCAGTGAAGAAGACAATTCGCTGGAGAGAGACATACAGAATTCTTTCCGGACAAGAACTTGAAGTGTGGTCAAATATGGTCTTTTGGCATGGATGTGATGTGCAGAATCGACCCTGCCTCATTGTTCGTCTCGGCTTAGCGTGCATCAGCTTGCCATCTCGTGAAAGACCTTGCTTTGCTCAAGCAGTTGGTATGCTTTTCCACTTATACATTTAGTATCTGGCTATCTTTTTTATATGTTTATTTTAGTGTTAATTGTGTAACTTTCTGCAGTTTCTATCTGATTTTCATTTATCAATGTAAGAATACAAAAATGTCACTTCGTTTTCAGCTGCTGAATAATTTTAAAGCTCTTTGAGAGCTGTTTATGCTGAACATATGCATTTCCTTGCATACTTGCTACTGTTGGAAACACAACAATACCAGCAGTACTGTTCATCTCTAGCACTCAATATTGGAGACAGCAATACTTGACATGTGCTTATCAAGTAATAACTCTGTTCTAAGAACTTAAGCTAAGATGATCACGACAGAAAGCTTCTCTTATAAATAAACCATGAGAGAAAATGATAAGGAAAAGAGGGTGTTACACCTATCAAGTTGGACAATAGTTTAGACACTTCATGGGCTTCTCTATGCTGCTAGTTCATAGTTACACAAATTATTAAACGACGTATATTTTCTTATTGAAGTATCTCAGGTGGAGCATGGGGTTCTTCATTTGGTGGACCCGCAAAATTCTCAAATTACTGTTTTGGTAGACTGTGAAGGACTAACTCCACTGAGACTTCCCATGCAAATGCTGAGGTCCTGTTCTACTCTTTTGCAAGATCACTTCCCCAACCGTCTAGGCTGTTTATTCATTATACACCTTCCACCTATTGTTCGAGTTGTCGCACAGACTTTTGTTCAAGTAAGCTTTGTAATCTAGCTATTTCTTTTGTTCACTTTCCTGCTTCATTCTTATGATTGGAAGTCAGGAAAACTTAAACTGCACAAAACTCCTTTTCCAGCAACTCAAATGTAACTACTATTGCACAAACACAGGTTTTTAAACCGGTCACTCGGCAAAAATTGAGATTTGAAGGGGAAATGTACCAAAAGGTTCTTTCTGAATGTTTGCAAACACTCCCGTCTTATCTTGGTGGACAGTGCACGTGCTCAAGATGTGCAAGATTTGACATGAGCAAGATGCATAACACTCGCATGAATGGCCATCAAGAGACAGCGGTAACTGAAATTATTAACAATCCACTGGATCTAGCACCATTCCATTTAGGTGAACATACTGAAATTCCGACAAATTATAACCGTGATCGGGTCCTAAGAAAGGCTGTGGTAGGTATCCTTTTGTTCTGGGTTATTGTTGTTTTAATCGCTGGAGTACTTGATCCAGAAAGTCGTCCCATTTTACCTCCTTGAGCTCAGCATATTACCTTCTTGTTCTCATTGCACGAAAATAGCATGTGGCAGCTAGAATTGGCCACAGTGTAAAGGCAATTATCAATTCACATCAAATATTTTCTTACTGGAATGGGATGTTTTGGTGCTTGTTCTATAAGATTTTATCACGTGTCTAATTGTTATCATTTGAAACTGAAATTTAGACAGTTTCAAGCATAAATTATGCGATAATAATGTACTCGAAAGACCATCCTTAGCTGGTTTAAGCATGGCCATGTGCGGTTTCAGTTCAGGTTCCATCATTTGTTTGTATTTAGGTGTGCATGGAGGAAGATGTTGAAATTTGAAACGTGAGCCTCTTATGTGTGTGAAAGTTGAACTGAAGGGCATAAATTTTTCCTGTGGCCTTTATGTTAGTTCACACAATTTATAGGGTCTTGTCTCATCATTTCTCCTTATTAAAATACGTCATCATTCGTTGATTGGGATTTGTTTGTAGGCGTTCATTTTTCTTTTTCTTGTATGTATTTAATTCTTCTTTCACTTTTATTTTATCTAATATTCTTAGGATATGAAATGAGCTTAAATGCTGAAGCAAGAATTTATATGGTCGATTTCAACTTGTAGTAGAGAATAGAGAGGTAAGCGAAAGAGTTAGTGTATTTGAGATACATGTGAATTGTGTATAGTGTATTTCAAATAAATTATATCTAATTTGACTTGCGTATATCGATAGAAACATGTGATAGTTATATATCATTTCGCCATTTAGTTCATCAAAAATGATCAACGTATATACTAATATTATATATACACACTAGGTTGTATATGGTGTGTGCGCATATGTATACTGAATGTTTATATATATATATATTATTATTATTAAAAAGGTGTACTACATTTACATTTTGTACCTATTTTATAAAGTAGATGGTCCAAAGTAATTTTTCTCAAGAAACATTTCACAACCATTCATGTCTAGTAAAAATGAGGTGAGAAATATTTCCATTTAAATGTGGACGCATTTAAAATTGGAAGTAATTAATTCAACATTTTCTTTTTGCTTCCATAGTCAGGCTGCAATTTGCAACATAATAAGGTGGAATAATATCATGTCGATGTCCCCTCCTATTTCTAGCATTAGGTGACATGATACAAGTGCCACGGCCACAAATATGAATTCGTGTGAAGCTTGTCTGTAACCTTGTTCATGTTTCTAATTTCAAATTCGAATAAAGGAGGAGAGTTATTGTAGGTTGATACAACATAAAATTGATTAATTTATAATAAATGCATATAATTTAAATTTGAGATTAAGATATAAAAATTATGTTATTGAAGTGTCATTTAACGTACATTATGTTTTACTCTTTTCTTTTGGTAAGTTATGGGGAAAAAATAGTAGTTTGCAAGACTCTAAAGGAACTTTGTGTGGGATTGAAATTAAGTTGAAAATTATTAGACTGTAATTCCTGGAGTCCTTTGATTTGACTATAAGTTATGATGACATTAGTTTTGATGAGATTAGTTATAATGAGATAACTTCTTATTGAGTGTTTGGTTTGTTGTATTCAAAATAATATGCATTACAAATTTTAAGAATAAATTATTCATTTACAAAAAAATGCTTTGTGAATGCGAGAAGTGATGTATAAAAAGAGTTTAAAAGAATATATATATACACCCACACATATATTATTTATCTACTTTATCCCGGGATTACCATACCACCTGGGTAGGGGGGGATAACTTATCCCGGTACTAATTATTAATCTTGGAATAAGCTATCTCAAACTTGCCAACCAAATAATAAATTGAGTGGCACTATAATTTAATCTTGCAACTATTCGGTGTTATCTTTCACACCAAATGACCCCTCAATGTTTAAGTTCAGGAACAACATATTTAGTGTAATTTATAAATAAGATTTAAAAAATATGGAATGAAACTATTTCAGATGGACCATCAGCTCAAATCAATGTTTAAGCTCAAACTTCAAATATATAGTAAAGCATATTTTTGTGCATATTTTGTTCATGTTGAAGGTCATCCACTGATTTCCAGTAATCTCGGATGGAGCAAAAGATTGACTATTTTTTGGCCTTGGAGTATGATGGAATAAAGCAAAATGGTTCTTTAAACTATCTGCGTTTTTTTCATTTGTGAAGTA
>JAOTQJ010000096.1:21854521-21868188 GCA_025642045.1 Solanum sejunctum | reverse complement strand
TAAATGAATAGCCCAAAGGTTACATAAGTTACAAGAATAAAGAGGTAAAATAATGAGTGAGAAGTTACAAGAACTAATTCACATGAGTTAGTGACAAAAGGAGTTACATAGGAACTTATTGCCACATTTTTCACTAACTCATGATACAAATTAATATTATTAATTTAATATTAAAATGTATTTGCAGCAACAATATATCTGTCATTTAATTGCTATTTGTCATATCATATGCATTTTTATATCTGGCAAGTAAAATTGGGAGAGAGAAGAGCGAGGCAAGCAAAGATAGAGAGGAAGGAGAGATATGGGCAAGAGAGGCTAATTATATTTATATATCTATTGTACCATCGTATATGTATATATAGAATTTGTATTTGATAATTTGTATGTGTATATATAAAAGAGGAGAGAGGTGGGAGAGAGGAAGAAAGGTAACATAATTATATTTATAATTTAATTGCGAGTCATAATTAATTCAAAATATAACTATATTAGTTAATTAATTAGAATATATTTATTTATTAGTATAATTTTTTCTTTAAAATAACTTATGTATCCCATAAAAGTGAAAGTCATTCTCTACCATCCATTAGGCCTAATGGTCCATGCCCATTCCTTTTATTGAGAGATAATATGGGCTTATATAGGTGTTAAGTTTAATAGACATTTTTCTTTAAGTTCCCTTGATATACTCTTGATTGTATCAACAAAGGTGCTTTAAGGATGAAATTGTCACAATCATTTTTTGGAACTTCAATCAAGTTTTTATCACTATTTTAAAAATTTATTAATATTAATTATTATTTTGAATATATAAATAAAATTTTGACAAAGATTATTCTTGACTAGTTTAAACACGAAAAAAAACTTCAAACAATATTTACGGAAGTTGTATATTTATCAATTTGAACTTCATCAATTATTAGTGGGGTCTAAACTCCACAAATCATTCATGGAGTTTGAAAGTTTAATAAATTTTCACACTTAAATTGTGAATATTTGAACTTATAAAAAATTAATTTATGGAATTCAAATTTCGAATTGTGTTTGATGTTTTAATTAGAGATACTTTTATTTAAATTTGTTACATTTTGAAAAGTAATTAATTTTCAATTACATTTGAAACAATAGTTAAATTATGATTGCCAACTCAAAAAATGATGATCCATCTTATTTACACGATATTTAATCAATGCGGAAAAAATTAAAGTAAAGAAATATTTAACTCTAAAAAAATAACAATGACTTTTTCTTAGAGCGAAAATTCATAATCATTTAGTAAGTTTAAATAAATTTGAATTGTTGAGTTTGAATATAACCTATAATAAAATCATAATATTGTTGAATTGCTATTCGTAGAAAATTTGAGAGAGAGTAGAAAGATAAATTGTATTTATATATCCACTTAATAATTAATTATTTGTAACTCATATATATATATATATTAATGATTAACATTTATACGTATCAATCAATACAATCGTATTAATAAATACAAGTGTATCTACACACAATTTGTGTCTATGAATAAAATGTATTAGCAAATATAATTATATTAATGTGTATCAAGTTTAACATTTGTATCTGTACAATTGATTTGTATCAATTGTATTAGTGAATATAGTTTGTATGCGATCATAATTATATCAATATTGTATAATTGATTATATCAATGTTATATCAATTAATACATATGTATTTATATTTTTTATTATTGAAAAAAATTTATATAGTCAACACTTATTATTTGTATTTGTACAAATGATAATTTGCATATGTATTGAAAGAGAAAGTAGAAAAAGATGTGAGAGAGAAAGAAGAAACTATAAAAGGAGAAAGACGAGAAGAGAAAAGATAATAACAAAAATTAATATCTACAAAGTATAATTTTTTTAAATAATATAATAAATATATTATAAATTTATATCATATACTTATTTAATTATATAATGTTTTCCAATAGCCACCGAGGAAAGCTCTACGTGGACAATAATTATTTTTCTTTCCAAAAATAGTTTTTCAAATAATTTAGACAAAAGATTCGATTCTCGTTACTCCCTATTTTTCTCTCAATGAAAAAGCACAATCCGCGACCATACAAAAAGAAACATTCCACACCGTAGATCTGACATCAAATCAACGGTTCATTTTCAGTTTCCTCCATTCACATGGATCGACATTTCTATCCGTCCGATTAACAGGTAAATCCCCAAAAAATTAGCGGCAACGATTAAAAGCCCGCCTCATTTCAAACCGCCCACGAAATCCATGAAGCCCAAATTCACCAACTATAAATACCCAGCACCATCCCTATCCCCATCAGTCCTCATCAGTAATTGCATCCAATTTCAAAACCCTAGAAGTTTCATTTTCTTCAAGTTTCTCTGTGAAAATGTCTGGTCGTGGAAAGGGTGGCAAGGGATTGGGCAAGGGAGGAGCCAAGAGGCACAGGAAGGTTCTAAGAGACAACATCCAGGGTATCACTAAGCCAGCTATTCGCAGGCTTGCTCGTAGGGGTGGTGTGAAGCGCATCTCCGGTCTCATCTATGAGGAGACCCGTGGAGTGCTGAAGATCTTCTTGGAGAATGTGATTCGTGATTCCGTCACCTACACCGAGCATGCCAGGAGAAAGACTGTTACTGCTATGGATGTTGTTTATGCCCTCAAGAGACAGGGAAGGACTCTCTATGGATTTGGTGGTTAGATTGTGATTGTTAGGTTGTTGTCATGGTAGTAACTGTAGGTTTCGTCTGTGGCTGTGTTGGTTCTGTGTAGTGTTGTTCTTATGCTCCAGATGTTGTAATTTCTCGATACACTATCAATGAACAGAGTTCGTTTCTAGTAATTTTGTTTGTTGTCTTCTGGATAATGATTTATTATGTTTAATTGATTGATCTTCATGAATTGTTGAATCTGCAACTCCTCTTTATGAAGTTAGCAATTACACTTACATTTTTGAAAACCTAGAAAATAACTTGAGGATTTAAGCAAGAGAGTGACCCAAGTATGAGATCTTAGAAGTATTCAATTGTTTAGCAGAGAGGAAGCATTACATGCTAGTAAATTGAATAGACTTCTACGCTTTACCGAAGTCCATTTTCCCATCAATGTGACGTTACTGCCCAATGCTTAAATTCTAGTAAGCTAGTTCTACATTTTGAAGAATGAGTAGTCAATGTCTGCATTTTCATCTATAGTATAGGTCTAGTATATGCTCCATATATTCATCAGTGTGCTCATTAGTACCTTCATCTTGATTTGCATTTTGTTCATTAGTGCCTACATCTTGTTCGGCAGTGTGCTCATTAGCACCTACATCTTGATCTGAATTTTGCTCATTAGCGCCTACATCTTGTTCATTAGCATCTCCATTTTGATTAGCATTTTGCACATGAGCGCCTCCATCTCCATTATTACGACCTTGTTCAACAGGGCCAAACCTGCCTCTGCCACAAATTATTCATTTGTTAGAACATCTTACAAGTCATATCACATATGTGGACAGTCTCAATTTGCAAATTTGTATCAGGAACTTACAATATTATAATGAATTTTCCTTCTCTCATAGTCATTGTAGGTTGGGGGACTGCAACCTGGAGAAATGATACATTCTGTAAGAATAAATTCCAAAAAGAACGACAATATCGTCCTTTGGTACTTACAAGTTTATACCCAAGCCGGTTTCCACATTTGATACAGTAAATTTCTGCTATGGTGTTGCCACTTATTACTTCATGATAGCTTTCGTCCTCAGGCACTTCAACATTAAACCTGCAGATATACATGTTTAAGCTCGTCTGTAACACATGCGTATATGTCTCAAGACTGCAGAAAAATGTCTAAACTCGTCTATAAAATCCAATTTCCGTACACGAAACTTACACTTCATTAACGATCCAAATATCATTGGATATCTGCATAATGTACAGTACAAGACAAGAAAATGAGCATAGTCAAGAATATAACAGAGTGCAGAATTAATCACAATTCATGATACAAATAGCTGTCAAAATTAAGGATGAATCTTACATGTCTTTATGAAATGAATAGCAATTTTATCAAAAGGAACAGTTAAGAACAACTAAGAAGAAATTAATACATTTACTTTGGAGTATTGATGACAAATTGCAAGAAATGTAGTGAGTGAGAATCCATACATTAGCAAAGTGATGTCTGATGAATGCAATTCGAATTCCGCAGAGACGACAATGGACGCAATCACGATCAGGGATGTCATCGTAGTAAAGTATAAAAAGCCTTCCCATTGTCGAATCAAGAACCAACTACCAACAGATATGTTACACACACAAATATCACAGATGAACTGCTGAATTATGAACGGGAAAAAGACTAATGTGAAAAAGAACAGAGGTAGAAATCAAGTAAAAAATGGCTGGTGATTAATACTTCTTGTGAGACTAAATTGATATAGAAAATCAGTTCTTGATTCTTGAATGAATCAAGTCGAGAAGAGGGAAAATTTCAGTTATGTTTCCTTCTCTTTTCTTTTACTTATGAGAAATACAGGTCCTTTTATGTTACTGATAACCTGATATATGTGATTCTATTGATCTAATTTCAGCAACGGAAAAGGGTTATATTTACCTCTCTTTTATAAAAAATAAGCTATGTTTGACCTCCGTCATACATCTTGAACAAAATATCTCCCTATCGTCATATTTTAGAGTTATATTTACCCTCGTCTATTAAAATTTCATTTTACCTTTAAAAAGTAATGTGTATCTTATTAAACGAAAAGGAACATACTTTTTGATGAACTTAAATGTTACACTTGATCTTAGTCAATAATCAAGCGAAAATGTACAAGGAGTGTTTTACTCATAAAACTATAACACTCATGCTCTTGTCATAGTATTTTATTTTATATTCCTTAATATTGCTCACTTCATTCTATTTTTTTAATCTTTCCACTGTATATAATTTTCGGGAAAAAGGAAAAAATGCTCTTAATATATTAGAAATGACTTTAAAAAATTGCTCAGTCTACCTATTAGATCAAGTTTTCCCATCCATTCTACTTTTGGATCAAATATGCCCTTAATATATTAGAAATGACTTTACCTCTTGTTGAGGATTCACTGCTTGAGAATCAAGTTTCTACACCACATACTAGCATAAGCAGCATATCGGGAATGATAGTATCAGAGCTCAAACAGGTAAAAAGTTCAGCGTCAATTTCTTTGTTCCAACCTGAAGTAAAGTCATAATATATACTGTAATCCCAAAATAAAAAAGAGAAAAGGAATATCCACACAATTATGCATTAACATTTTGTAAAGTATGAACTCTATTTCAGAAAGTGCGTTAATATTATCTATTCTATCAGCCAGTTGATTTACATCTTCTTCGTTTCATAGACTGGCCTCCATCGTCATCATGATTCTGTTCATTAGTGTCTCCGTCTTGGTCAGCATTTTTCTCATCAGCATCTCCATCTTGATCAGCATTAGCACCTCCATTTTGATCACTGGCGCTTGAATCTTGTTCATTAGGATCTGTTTCTTAGCATCTCCATCTTGCTCAGCATTTCGATCATTAGCACCTAAATCCAATTCATTAGGATTCTGTTTATCAGCGTCTCCATCTTGCTCAGCATTTTTCTCATTAGTTCCTACATCTTGATCAGCATTAGTGCCTAAATCTTGTTCATTAGAAACCTGTTTATTAACACCTCCAGCTTGATCAGCATTTTTCTCCTTAGCACCTGCATCTTGATCATTAGCACCTAAATCATGTTTATTAGGAACCTGTTCAGTAATGCCTCTAGCTTGATCAGCGTTTTGCTCTTTAGTGCCTACATCTTGATCATTGGTGACTAAATCTTGTTCATTCAGGACCTGTTCATTAACATCTCCAGCTTGATCAGCGTTTTGTTCATTAGCGCCCTGATCTTGATCATTAGGAGCCTGTTCATTACTGACTCAAAAGACAGCATCATGCAAAGTTTCACCACTCTGGTACATAAGCAGCTTCCTGCCACAAAATACTCATTTGACTCAACACCTTACTGCATATATACTGCAAATTTGTAATTAGAATATTACAATTTCACAAAGAATCTTCCTGCTACGAAATACTCGGACTCTTGGGCAGTCGCAATCTGAAGAAATCATAATTAAATTCTGTCATGAAAATCGTCTTGTCGTGAAAATCAATGCTTTTTTAAATATTGATATCTTACAAGTTTCCAGCCGAGCCGCATTCGACAATTGACACAGTAAATATTGAGTAGGGTATTTCCATCTAGTGTTCTAGATAAACTTTTGTGGTTAATTGGTACAACAATATGAAACCTGCATATGATACACAGACCTCAGAAAAAAACTTGGGTAAATCACAATCTCATTAAATGTCTAATTTTTTCAAAATCCTGAGACTTACATTCTTTTAATGTACCCTCCATATACTAAGTCATCCGGCTGTAAAATGTAAGACAAGAACATGAACATAATAAGTTTTTCTAATTAAGAGATGGAATCCTCTTTATGAAATGAGTAGCAATTTCAGTTAGAATCCTTACATTAGTAACGAAATCGTCCATGTATGCAACTCGAGTTTCACATAAACAGCAAAGGATACAATCATGTAAGTCGATTTGATGATCGGAAACTCCAAATTGGGACATTGTTGTATCAAGAAGCAACTCCTGTTCCACAGCGCATTAGCATACAAGTGTTTTACTAGTATTATGACAATGGCTTACTACACATAGTTTGATTACGATTAGGATTGCTCAATTTATTTAGTTTGTTTTGGTTGTTATTTGCTCTTACATTCTAGGAGTTAGTTTAGGCTTTTTTTGTTTATTGCATCTGTATATAAATTTTACAGGAGTTTTTTTTCATCTATTCTATTTCTGCAGGATAATAAATTCTTTAGAATAGATGAAAGAAAACTCCCTAAAAAAACACCCTAATGTATTGAAAGTTGGTTAAATTTCTCCTTCTTACATCTGCTAGACCGAAATTGTCCTTAACATTAATTATCATGAAAAAAATATCACTCCTCCTATCTATTGGATCCCTATTGCTCTCCATGGTTAAAAATGTCCTTTCTTCTATAATAGACTTACGAGATGACATATATGGATCTTCAATCAAATACATTATACTAATTTATTGGTCCACATAGCTATTAGATCCAATCCATAAATAACTCGATTGGTATTAGATTTTTAAGAACCCATCATTGTTAAAGTTAGAAGAAGATGGGTTGAACCTACATTTGGAATTGGAGCTTGTTTGTATGCAACCTTTTGGGAAAATCCATGCGAGTTTCGTCCAAAGTAAACAATATCACACCATATGAACAGTATTTCTGAATTGTTCTAGCCCAACAACTGATATTAGAGTTATGTCTCCGTGAGGAAAGTAAGAAGATGGTGTCAGAGTGATTACATAGATTCCAATTTAGTACCTTCGCACATTTACTTGCTCATTTGCTATCTTTATCCATAGCTTCAAATACCCGTGCACACACAGAAAATGAACGTTTAGTCCAGAACAAGAACAGGATTTGTATTAGCTCTTAAACCTTTAGGCAGCAAGGGTTTCTTGCAATAAGTCACAACCAAAAACAGAAACAGATGTCAAATTGATCCACTATCAAACATCTGCTCAACTTTAAAGATTTCAGAAGGTTACACATTTGCAATACATTAGGCAATTGAACAGCAGAAAGCCGACACCTAAATAAGTATGACATGAGTTAGCATATGTTACTAGTCATCATCGAAACAGTTTTCCCGTCCTTAAGGGGAGAAAACAGAAACTGAGACACCTAATAGCATTCAAACTGACAGAGCACGGAAGCAGTAAATAAGCTCCAAATATTGCAGATATATAGATTTCGAATGTACTGTAATCTCAAAATAAAAAAGAGAAAGGAATATAACACAATTATACATTAACATTTTGTGAAGTATGAACTCTATTTCGGAATGTGTGTATCATTCTGTATTTTGATCAGCATGACTAGGCTATAATGTCTGCATATTCATCAATGATATCTATCTGGTCTACGTCTTCTTCGTTTCATTGGCCGGACTCCATCTTGATCAGGATTCTGTTCATCAGTGTCTCTGTCTTGATCAACAGTTTGCTCATTAGCACCTTCATTTAGATCAGCTTTAGCACCTCCATCTTGATCAGCATTAGTGCCTAAATCTTGTTAATTAGGAGCCTGTTCAATAGCGACTCCAAAGACCGCATCACGCAACGTTCGACCATTCTGGTATACAAGCAGCTCCCTGCCACAAAATATTCATTTGAATTAACACCTTACAAGTCATGCTGAGTATATACTGCAAATATGCAATTAGGAACTTACAATTTCACAAAGAATCTTCCTGGTTCAAAATAGCAGGACCTTCGGGTAGTCTTAGCCTGAAGAAATAATAAATTTTGTATTTCAACAAATATCGAGCAACCAAATCGTCTTGCTGTGAAAATCAAATGCTTTTTAATACTAGTATCTTACAAGTTGCCACCCGAGCCGCATTCCACATTGGCAACAGCAAATAGGATTTAGCGTATTTCCACCTTCTTGTTCTCCATAACCGTGTTTTTTTTTTAAAATTCAGTATAATGGAACCTGCATATAATACACAAGACCTCAGGGAAAAGCTTAGGCAGATCACAATGTCATGAAATATACAAATTTCAAAATCTTGAGACTTACATTCTTCTAATGTACCCTCCATACACCAAGTCTTTCGCCTGCAAAATGTACAAGACAAGAACATGCACATAATAAGTTGTTCTAACATAATGAATCCTCTTAATGAAATGAGTAGCAATTTCAGTGAGAATCCTTACATTAGGAACGAAATCCTCGATGAATGCAACTCAAGTTCACAGAAACAGCAAAGGATGCAATCACGTACGTTGAATAGAGGATTGTCAACTCCAAATCGGGACATTGTTGTATCAAGAAGCAATCCTATTACAGAGCAAATTTTCTTCAACAAAGACTAACAAGAGAATTTTAATTAGAAGAGAATGAAACTTTGAACAAATTCATTCAATATATACATATCTCTATGAGCTGGTGGAAAATGAGAATGCAAGAAAGTAGAAAAATGTACAAGACTAACAACAGAATTTTAATTAATAGAGAAAGGCCACTTCTTGATTCTTCAATCCAGAAAGGAGGGAAATTCAACTAAATTTTATTTTTTATTTAGAAATCCATTGAGTATGTTAGAACCCAACAATGAGACTACAATTTGGAACAATAAGCTTCAAATTTCCACCCTATATTTGTTGGTATTAGATTTTTAAGAATCCACCATTGTTAAAGGAAGAAGAAGCCAAGTCAAATTTACATTCGGAATTGAGCTTGTCTGCATGAAGCCTTTTGGGAAAATCCATGCGAGTTTGGCCAAAAGTAAGAACTATCATAACATGTTAAGAGTATCTTTGGATTGTTGTAGCCGAATGATACGATTTGTCGGATTGATGATATAGATAAGTTTGCACATCTACTTGCTGATTTGTTATCTTTTACCTTTTACCCATATATAGCTTCAAAGACACACACATCATTTTTAGTTGCCATAAACTACATATAGTTAATCTCCAAATTAAACCATAAATAATAATGTATCATGCGGAACTTAATTCAAGAAGAATATTATTTGGTGCGTGAATCAAGTCCCATATATATTGGCAGTGGCGAACCCAGTGTAAGCTAGTCGTTGACGGTTTTGGCCTTGTATATTCCAAGAATCAAACACGACAAGTAAAAAGATAAGAGTTGAACTAGTGCACCAAATCAACTTTTGTGTTTAATGGCGAACAATTAAATATATATACATTTTTGGTATATACATAATTTTTTTCGAAGTAAACGGATGCACGTGCATCCTTTCTCTCAATTGTGGTCTAGCTCTGCATATTGTTAATTATAAATAAAAGCAAGTTATTTATGAGGTGTTGATTGTGAGACTTTTTGAAAAAAAAGTACGAATTTAGATAAAAATGGATAATATCACACTCATGCAAAAATATATTTAGATAATTAAAAATATTAGTCACTAATGTCTTTTTGTGGAATAAAATTTTTATTTTTACATTATCTCATGAGTTATGCCTCATGTTCTTGAAGAACTTATGCAACTCTAGTGCAGAAAGATACACAATTTGATAGCCTACTTATGCAATGCCCTCATAAATTAAATTGCTTAATACATAAATTAAAGATAATGAATGACCAGGAAAGTTGTCTTTTCCCATAAAAATTGGTACTCCCTCTATCTCATATTATTTGAATTTTTTAAATTTTTTTAAGATTTAAAGTATTTAAATTCTTCAAAGTTCAATGTGAATATTTAAGATTTTTTCCTTATTTGTACTTTCATTTGTTGAACTTTATATTTTCTAGAACATAACTTACATTATATATTTATGATTTTACAAAAGGTAATAATGGAAAGTATAGTATAAATTTTATCTTTAAATATTTTTCTTAATATAAATATACTTCACAAATTCAATTAAAATAAGACCGGAGGAATACTATAGTAATTAGGTGCGAGAAAGATGTATTGACATCCGTAGATCTTCTCTCACACGGATCGGGTCCCCTTCTAATCAACGGTTAATATTCAGTTTCCAGCGTTCACATGGATCACCAATTTTATCCGTCGATGGCCTAGTATTATTATTAGCGGCTAAGATTTTTGCCCCGCTACATTTACAAATATAAATACCCACCACCAGTCGCACCTCAATCTCATCCAAAGAGAGCTCAACTTCACCCAAATTCAAAACCCTAGAACTTCCTCTTTTTCAAATTTCTCTGTGAAAATGTCTGGACGTGGAAAGGGAGGCAAGGGATTGGGTAAGGGAGGAGCCAAGAGGCACAGGAAGGTTCTAAGAGACAACATCCAAGGTATTACTAAGCCAGCTATTCGCAGGCTTGCTCGTAGGGGTGGTGTGAAGCGTATCTCCGGTCTCATCTATGAGGAGACCCGTGGAGTGCTGAAGATCTTCTTGGAGAATGTGATTCGTGACTCTGTCACCTACACTGAGCACGCCAGGAGAAAGACTGTCACTGCTATGGATGTTGTCTATGCCCTTAAGAGACAGGGAAGGACTCTCTATGGATTTGGGGGTTAGATTGGGTTTTTTAGGTTGGTGTAGTGGAAGTAACTGGAGGATTTAGCTTACAAATCTGTTAGTGGCTGGTGTAACTGTAGATTTTAATTCTCTGTAGATTGTTGTGGGTCATGTTCTTAAGCTCTAGATTTTGTAAATATTCGACGAATGAATTTCAGGAAATTACATCTTTTTTAACAGCTAATTCCTTTTGATCTATTTGTTCTTCCTTGATGGCGGGTGTTGATTGTTTAGTTGTGCATATGACCATATAGTTTGGGCATGTTAATTTTTAGTTTACTTGGTCATAATGATAATTGCATATTTTATACCATGAAGTTAATTTGCAGAGTTGAGCTATAGATATCAGCAGAGTAATAAACATTTTAGTTTAACTCATGTAAAGCCTATGTAGTTATTCTTGGAACATATCTACATTGCAGTTCAGAAGGTTACACATCTGCAAAACAGGAACCGATAGCATTTACTGTCAAGCAAAATATGTAATCTTTGTAGTAACTTTTAACCAGTCGATTATACTCAAATGCTTGATAGATGACTTGTATCAAGAAATTAAAAACAAACTAAGCAGCATTTACATAACGGTAGTACACAAGCTCAAAACATGTAAATTGTTCAGTTTCAATTGGATTATTACAACCTGAAATAGCAATAGTATGTATTGCAATCTCAAAAGAGAAATGGAGAACAGAAAACCATACAATTATGAATATGAGCAGCCTATCAATGTTTGCATTTTCATCAGCCAGTTGATCTGTATCTTCATTCAAGTCATTGGCTTGCCTCCATCTTGATCACGGGGCTGTTCATTACTGCCTCCATCTTGATTGGCATTTTGCTCATTACCGCCTCCATCTTGATCAACATTTTCCTCATTATGGACTCCATCTTGATCAACATTTTGCTCATTCTCATCTCCATCTTGATCAGCTTCATTTCCCTCTTCATCTGCAGTGTCTCCATCGTCATCTGCATTTTCCTCATTAGCACGTGGTAACTGATTTAAACGAAGCAACGGTTCACCGCTCAATATACTAAGCTTGTGCCTGCCACAAAATACTCATTCGTATTAACCCTTACAAGTCATACTGCTTGTTTGCACATTTGTAATAGAAACTTACAACAACATAAGGAATCTTCCTGCTCTAAGAAACAAGTCCTCTCCGCGCCTGCTGATTCCAAGCTGGAGAAAAATGAATTCATTATTTCTTAACAAAGAGCAATAAAATCTTGTTGGTGATGAACACAAAATGCTCTTTTTAATATTAGTATCTTACAATTTTCCACCCGATCAGCGTTCCACATCGGATACAGAAAGTCTGTGCTACGGTAGTTCCAAATAGTCCTAGATGAAAATCATAGTTGTATGCTACATGAACATTTGACCTGCAATATACATAGATGCCTTAGACTGCAGAAAAAAGTGTATAATATCAAATTGCATGAAGTCATGATACTTACACCCTATTAAAGATCCCTCCTTGCCACCCCTGCAAAACAAGAAATGAGCATAATAAGTTGGTTCTGCTCGTAGTCAAGAATTTGTTGACATATTGAAATCAGCATCAGAAGAAATAAATTGAAAGAAAATGTGTGTGGCATTTCGAATCTTTACCGTCCGAATACAATCCCTGCCACATGCGACTTGATTTGTGCATCCACGACAGTGGATGCTACCATCAGAATCGATCGACTTGAGTTGGCGTAAATAGCTTCTCTGCATTGTATCAACTTTATTGAATCAAGAAGCACTGCTCGAAATGAATTATAAGAGAGTAGAAAAATGCAGCAGAGGAATGAATTTAATGGCAATAAGAGGAGAGAATGTTGATATAGGACAAGTCCCTTCTTGATTATTGAATTTACCGTTAATTCTAAATTTACCCTCCAAAACTACTTTCTTTTTCATTTCTGATACTTGTAATATCCACATTTTCTTTCCATCAATCTCGGATAGAGTCAAAGATTCACTATTTTTTGGCTTTGGGGTATGATGGAATAAAGCAAAATGACTCTTTAAACTGTCTGCGTTTCTTTCAATTGTGAAGTAGCTGTTAGTCAATGTAACTTTCGACGCTCATCATTGGTCATCCGGAGACAGTCGCACTATGTTTTTAAACATAGGGGTCAGGCGTACATCCGACCCCCCCTTACCCCGCAATGGGCGGGAGCCTCTGAGGCATTGGGGTAATGTTGTTGTTGTTGTTGTCGTGATATCCACATTTTAATTTTGCAACCGATTTAAAATTGTATATTGAGAATAAATATAACATCATGTTTCATTTACTTACGAGAAATACACTTTATATCTTGTAATCATATTGTTGTGTGACCAATAAGTATCTGACATATGCATACACTAATTACATTAAAATAAAGGAAAAAGGGTTTGATATACTTTATAACTTTGCCATTTAAATTTAATATGACTCTCCTTATAAAAGTGGAATTGTTAGAGAATAAACAAGCGATAGCGGAAGCGTGATAAGGATCGAAATTTGATATTGAAAAGTATAAAATAAATTG
>JAOTQJ010000096.1:21835093-21850354 GCA_025642045.1 Solanum sejunctum | reverse complement strand
GCCACCGGAAACTGCTGAAAGACGTTGGAAATTGGTTGCCAGATCTGTGAAGACCTGAACAGTGGTTCTCCAAGAACAAGAAAAAAGAGGGAGAAGAGAACTCTCGCCAATGACTTCGTCGGAGACTTCGCTGGAATAATCTCGTCGGAGTTAAGAATAGTCCACAAAGTTTCGTTGTGATGAATGTTAGCAAGAACAAGAGAAAGAACCCAAAAGAGATTGACGTTTCTTGGTCGTAGAATTCTAACCCTTAATCTTCGGAAGAAATTAGGGGATGGGATTCTTGAAATGACGAAGAAGAAGAAGAAGAAGAAGAAGAAGAAAAGCTCCTCCCAATTCTTCTTTCTATTAGTAGCAAATTATTTTCATTTCACTTTTGAGCAGAAACTGAGAAATAGAAGCCCTGCTCTACCGGGAAGAAGACAACGATCTTCAGTTAAGGAAATTCCAGTAGGTAAGCCTTGATTTATTGTCTTGACTCATGAGTTTGAGAAAGTTTTGACATGTTTAAAATCTTGTCTTTATATTTAAAGGAGACAGTGTACGAAATATCGAAAGCCTGCCCTGCTCTACCTGAAATATTGATATTTAAGCTCTGCTAGTTCCACCCACTCTTTGTTGAGCAACTGCTAGCACCAATGATGCTAATGAAGAGATCTCATTCTTAGTCTTGAGATGCTGAATTGCTTGACCACAGGCAACACCAAACTCCCTAGTACAACGCCTTCCTGTTAATCTACTTGACTAAGGCTGTGAATGCAGGTCCTTGATTACTGATCGGTATACTTTCAGTTTTGGAGCCTTGTCAGGTTCAGGAAAAGAAAACATAGTGGTTCAGTATCAAAGAACCTGTTAATTTAAGGATATAAAGTCAAATTGGATAGATTATAATGGATTATTCAGGTTATGGAGTTTTTTGAGTGTACTTCAGATTCCGTAGAATTAGAGTTGCAACTTTGCAGCTGCACAATGCTAAACAACACATGAGCCCTATTCATACGCTACAATCATGAAGCATGATAACAATACTGATTACAGTAGAAAACATCCCCCAATTATCAGTACTGCATAAATCCCTTTTAGCAAAAAGAAACTAGTGTATGAATCCTTTTTACTTGTTAAGGTGTGGAATATTGCAGTGCAATATCAGGGTACATATACCAATATAAGAAACGTGGAAAATATAGAAAAATTACAAAGTAAATTGCATTCAAAGTTTCTTTTGAAGAAGTTAATTGATTTCTTCAAAAGATCTCCATGCTAGAATCTTCCATCATAGATTTATATTTCCTTAATTACTGGTGTTCCCGTTGCTGCATTTGCTCTAGGTTCCACTGCTGCTTCTAGTGTATGAATCCTTTTTACTTGTTAAGGTGTGGAATATTGCAGTGCAATATCAGGGTACATATACCAATATAAGAAACGTGGAAAATATAGAAAAATTACAAAGTAAATTGCATTCAAAGTTTCTTTTGAAGAAGTTAATTGATTTCTTCAAAAGATCTCCATGCTAGAATCTTCCATCATAGATTTATATTTCCTTAATTACTGGTGTTCCCGTTGCTGCATTTGCTCTAGGTTCCACTGCTGCTTCTATTTGATTTCCATTCCTTTCCTGCAGCTTCCCCCTGTGGAAGGAGGATAAAAGAAAAAGTGCAATTATTTACTTTATGTAATATGAAAGCATGAATTTGTAGCATATTAACCTCCCATTTGCAACATAACCATGTCATTTCTTTTGACTGGATCCTTTTCAAATACTTCAATCTGACAAAGGGGTTAAAAAGAGGGATCATGTCAGATAATTTTGCTCATTCATAATGTAGCAAATTTGGGGCATGGTAGTTTGTGTATCATACAAATTCCCATGTAGATTCTCACATTTGTTACAGTCGACATCTTCGACTGTGTGAGAACCAAGTTGCCTCTGTTTCTCTGCTTCGTTTACATGCATATGTCATCATGCAGTTTAGTTCAGCCTGTGTAGAAAACTTCCATTAAACTATCCCAAGATATTGATTAATTCTAAGAAACTTACAACTCATCAGATACACCTCCAGTCACCCCTGTCACACGCTGGAAAAACATGCATAGTGAGATAATTGAAATAACTGTTATTCCTGTCTACATTACATATCATTCCACCAGTTACCAATGGAGTCCACTCACTAAGTATAGAGAACTTGTAAGTGTTTTATTTCTAAGTGTGTACAAGTAGTAGGTATTATAAGATGTTAGTTCTACTTCCTAAATGCTCAATGGCTATACATTTTCTTTATCAATCTGTCTATCTTTCCTATGCACGTATGGATTGGCTGTCTTGCACATTCTTGCAAATATGAATGATGAAGATGAGAAGAATGTTGGCGGTACTTGATAAAATGCATTTAGCTTTAGAACTTATCTAATATCGCAGCTGTCGTTTTTAAACAGAAGATGAAACTTATCCATTTTGCAAAAGGCTCAAGTATTACTGAGCTAAATGAATTAGACTCGTGAATGACAATTATCAAGATATAGAAGAAAGGAAAGGGGAAATTACAGAGTAGTCGAGGCTGAAATCCTTGCAGAGAGCAATGTTGTTTTGGCAGATATGACACAGATACAACGATCAAGCACATTGAAATCAAGGAGAAAGGAATACCCCATCACTGTAAACTTCCCGTTGTAAGTGGTGATGCAAGTTGTAATGGTGATAATCAAGAGCAGATGAGACGATTAAGAGAATGGGGGAAAAGGATTAAATGGTCTATGGACCATTGTTGAAAATGAAAGAGGGATCGATGCTCAAGCAAGGTAAATAAACATTCACTGCAAGTACGGAATGAATAAATAAGAGCTATATATAGCATCTATAAAGCAGTTTCACGTGAGAAGGTGATTTCTAGCAAAAGAAATTAGACAAGATCGACAGTTTCTCAACTTTGACTCCCTCATGAATCACTGTTGTGGGTACTTGTTATGATTCAACAGTGTCAGATTTACTCAAGTGGTTGGTTTGAATTCTCAAATACCCAGTGTTCACCATTTGAAATTCAAGAGAGCTTTCAGCAATTCAAAGATAGAATCAAGCAACATGTGCCACTAAAGCCCCTTCTCTTCTCATTCAAAAGTAGTATACAATTCAACTGCTTTGCATTCAGAAGAATTAATGTGCAAGACTTGAAATCAGCATAAACATTTCGCAACAACAGCAAATCGAAACAGAAGCATAACAAAATCCTATTCCAAATATAACTACACATACTGGATCGAGATGGATCCAAAAGTTCACCGACAAAAAAGTAAAATACTACTAATACAAAATAAACCATAATTCTAAACAAACATAGAAATCCGACTATCCAGACGGACCCAAAAACTATTCTAACCCATCTGAACTTCAAGAGCTAGTAAACTTGGTGACAGCCTTGGTACCCTCAGAAACAGCATGCTTAGCCAATTCACCAGGAAGCACAAGTCTCACAGCAGTCTGGATCTCCCGAGAAGTGATGGTGGGCTTCTTGTTGTAACGGGCCAATCTAGAAGCTTCCTGAGCCAGCTTCTCAAAAATGTCATTGATGAAGCTGTTCATGATCCCCATAGCCTTGCTAGAAATCCCAATATCAGGATGCACCTGTTTGAGCACCTTGAAGATGTAGATCTTGTAAGTCTCCACACTCTTCTTGGCCTTCTTCTTCTTCTTATCACCAGAAGCGGCATCCTTTGGCAGCTTCTTCCCGGCCTTTGGCTTCTTCTCCGCCGGAGCTTTCTCAGCGACGGTGGTCTTCTTCTCCTCCGCCGGCTTCTTTTCTGCTGGCTTCTTCTCTGCCTTTGGTGCCATTGGAATTGAAAGGGAAAAATCTGAAGGGGAACTATAAGCGGCTGTTCAAGGGTGAAGTGATATTTTGATTCGGGTCCAGGTGCAATGTTTATATGGAGGCAAGAGGTGAAAGCTTATTGGATATTTGGGAGGCACGCAGATAGATGAGCTGGCATGATTTGGAGCGTTGGATGTATATGTTCTCATGTGTAGATAAATGTGCGGTGAAGATGACTTTTAACTTTTGCACCTTTTCTGGATAAAGAGAGGAAGGAGAATTTGGGAAATTTCCAGTGCTCGCGCCTTTTGACATTTGGCGGTTCTTTAAAATTCATGAAATTTTGGCGTTAAAAGAAGTCTTTTATACAAGTAGCCAATTGAATGTGTTGCTTATCTTTTTAGCCAATCCAAATATAGGGTTAAATACTTATATTTTATATAAATTATAGGTAAATGATGTAACTAAATAAATACATAATATTTATTTATATTATATTACTGTAGTTAAGATTTTATAGTTATTTTTTCCTCTTTTTTCAGATATATAAATACATTGGAAAAAAAAGAATTTCCAATTTGTCACTCAACGACGGAACATGTATACAGCCCGCATCTGTACAATTGTGTGCGTATATATATATATATATACAAATACACAATTTGGCTCTCTTCACCCTCTCGCTCGCCTCTCTCGATCTCGTTTTCCTTCCTCCTCCCTCTCCAATCTCGCTTGACATACATACAAAATATATATATATATATATATATCAATTACATATATATACAATTATTTAATAAATATACACATACAATTTGATAGTTATACGTATATAATTCATTTCTATCCATTCTCTGCCCTCTTTTTTTGTCCTCTCTCGATCTCACTCGCCTCTCTCCAATTATGCGTAGCTACAATTTGCAATTTTAACAAAATATAGCTAGTTTTTGGCTTATTAATTATTATGTTTCAATACTTGTTCTTTTTGAAAAATCCTTTAAATTATACTACTATATATATTACCTGCTATTTTAATTTTAAAGAGGTGAATGAATAATTATTTGATTAATTCTTCAAATTGATAGAACCATATGGCGGATAAATTAATACAAAGGGAGGAAACGGAAAGAGCTTAATAACGGAGCCAACCTAACAAAGCAGTTGCTTATGGAATTGTTTCACTATGATGAATTTGAAATAGAGAAGTAGCAGATGATACTATTGTCATGCTAAAAACATATGCTCTTGAAATATATTTTTGGAAATTAACCAAAGGATTCAAGGAGGAACGTTGAATGCAGACCATGTCTTGGAAGAAGAAAAGAGTTTTTGGCTACAAGGGTATTACCGTAGTTATACATTTCTAGTTGAATACATGTATTTTAAGGGGGAAAAAAAAAGGAATGAACAAAATCAAATAAATACATGTACTAGTAGATATACGCTAGACTACGTAGAAATTCACTTGTCTTAAAGAAAATGTTAGATTATGTGAGAAAGCATAGTGAAGTAAAGAAGAATTATTTCCTCTACTTGTATTTAAGAAAGCATTAGAGTGATTGAGAGTGTTTCTCCTCCCCTATTTTCCAACAAGTGGTATAGAGGATGGATTTCCTTTAATTGTGAAGGCATAAAGAGAATGTTGGTTGTGTATTAGAGTAGCAGACTAAGTTTCTTCCCCTCTCCTTGTTCCTCTCCTTGGTCGTCTTCTTCCTTATTGTTAGCATTTGTACAACTTTCATCATTATCATTCCTTCCCCTCTCATTATCTAGCGTATATATGTTAGCTTTATCGTAGTAAATGACTGTCATATGCTATCTTCCCTTTTGCCCTCTCATTTTTCTTTTCGTTGCGTTCCATTTCATTTCTACATTTCACTATATTTTATTTCATCTAACATTTTCATCTTGTCATTTCTATTCATATCTAGAACTTCTATTTATGGGTTTTGAGCTGAGGGTTTTAGGAAACAGCCTCATCGAGGTAGATAGCGGTAAGGTCTGCGTACAATCTACCCTCTGCAGACCCCACTTGTGGGACACAACTGGGTATGTTGTTGTTGTTAAAGAGAATGTTGAAGATGAAGCTAAATCATCAAGATTAAGTGAAGAAGATGAAAATAAATTCAAGTTTAAGAGAGGATGTTGAAAATAATAAATTTAAGCGTTTAAATGTATTTAAGATGTAATGTAAGTGTATATATTTGGTATATCCACAACATCATACTATATAACAATCAATTATAAAGTGTATATATACATACTGACAAAAAAATTTCAGCGAAAATTGGGCTTGTGACACCAATCTTTTCACACAAAGCATCGCTGCTGGAAAAATATATTCGAAACTTGCACCATTTAGGATAAGAATATTAAAAGTTTTTTCGAGTTAATCATGTGAAAGAAAATATTCTAAGCATATATTATTATATAAAGTTTAATTTGTTATCACCTCATCGAATAACTAAACGACATTGAAATTTTATTTTGTTGAATAAGTGGGATCTAAGGGAATATAATCTTTTGCTTTCATTAGTACTGATCTTGACATAAAGGATTTGCATTACAAAATTGAACACTTTATTATGCTTCGCTGATGAAAGCAAACATACATCTTCAACAATACAAATTGATCTAGCTAATCGATCGCGCAATACCACCTTAGTGTATAGTTCATACATACATCAAATCAAATAATGCAGATGGATATATTATTGAGAAATTAAAAGTATCCAGGAAGCTACATCAAAGATCCAAGGAAACAATTGAAAACTTCTCAGTGAATTACGTTCCCATTATTTGCAGCTTAATTTGGATAGACCAAAATGTAAAGTAGGAAAAAAACAAGCATGTTTCTGAGAACAAAAGAGCCTTGAATCTTAATATATAACTAGTACCTATATATCTAGTAACTGCATAATAATGCATTGCCAAAGGGTTTAGTAGTTGCCCTACAAAAGATACTTGATCATAAAGAACCCTCATCATCGTCGTCGTCATCGTCATCATCATCCTTTTGATTTTCCATTGTTGTGGGAACTGGGAATGGAGAAAAATGCAGGACTTGGGAGGAGGTGCGATCTTTAAAGAAAAGAGGAGATTTAGTAGGGAGACTCACTTATTTTTTAACTTTAAAAAAGTGATTGCTACTTGGTGGAGAGAGGATCTTCTAAGCATATGCTTCCACCTTTTTAACTTTTCTTTTTCATATTCAAAATAAACCAGCATTTGCTCCCTAATGATCCAAATTAATTATGTCAAATCCCTTTCGTACTCGTAATTTGGCTTCCATATTTACCCTTTTAGCTTATTTGGAGTTAAAAAAAGTTGTCCGCAAATGTTAGATCATCATGTCTACACGAGTCATCAAATTCACTTTAGACAAACAATAGTTATTGGTCTTCGATGTCTTACTTTAGATGACATGCGGTGTTGTTAGTTAGGACAACGTATTGTCTCTTAAATTTCTTGTACATATTGTAGTGGAGGATGAGGATGCCTCAATTTGTTGTCTTTATTTTCTTCTTGTATTAAAAAGTATTTACGTCCATAAACAAACATATACACCCTTCGTCTCAAATTAGTTACATTTTTTTAGGATTTTTTCAATGTTCAATATCTAAGATGACTGTTTGAAATTTTTTTTACATTTGTCATTTTATTTATTGAAGTTTTATATTTTCTAGGAGATAAATTAAATTGCATATTTATGACTTCACAAAGGGCAATAGTGGAAAGTATAGTTTAAATTTTGTCTTTTAATATTTTTCTAAACGTGTGTGCATTGCCTCAAAAATTCAATTAATTTGGGACAGAAGAAGTACTAGTTAGTTAGCTAACACTGCTATAGTTTGAATTAACTACGACTCACGACAAACATTTAACAGTAATTACAATTTGAATTTTGTATAATTCGCGTGATTTATACAAATGTTGTGTGTAATTATACAAAAGATGTGTGCAAATCAAATTGTATAGCGACATATACAAACATTGTAAATTGTATAGCGAATCATACAGACATCGTACACGAATTGTATAGAGAAATATACAAATGTTATGCAAAATCTGCAAATTGTATAGTGAATTATACAAATGTATATAAATATTGCGCAAATTATAAAAATATTAATATAATTATAGTTATAAAATATAATCATTCAAACTATAATTATAAAATATAATTAAAATATTTTTGAATAGCTTTACGAGAAAACTCTTCTAATACTAAGCAATGCACCAGTGAATGTACTCTTTCATCTAACTGGCCCAGTGGACATGTCACTTGAAGCCCAGATACAGAAAATTAAAACAACTGACCCACACTAAATTCGTCAACCAAAATTTTGAGTACAGTCGTTAAAGCATAAATCACAACTTATGAATCGGTAAAAGCCTAGGGATAGTTGAAGGTAAAGATTGTGCGACAATGGCGTGGAGATCAAATCTCTCTCGGAACCTCAAAGAGCTTCGTATCCTCTTCTCTCCATCCTCACCTCAAAGTGCTGCCACTAGGTTGATTTGATGAAATGAGCTTCAATTGCACATACCGAATCATTAAATGCTTGAATGTGTTTGAGATGTAATTGATAAATAAATTAATCGATTTCATCTTTCATATAGGGCATTCATTGAGAAGAACTACAGAGATCTCAAGGCCCAAAACCCCAAATTACCTATTCTGATTCGTGAGGCCAGTTCCATCGAGCCTCAGCTTTGGGCGAGATATGGTAATTATTCTGTTTTTCTCATTTTATTTATAGTCTAATTATAGCTCTTAAGAATTTATCATCGGCGCTTAATGGAGGTAATTTCTTTTAGGCATTTTTCTGTTGTACATCATACAAAAATTCGTTCTTTGGCGTTTGGCTGATGGCATTTTCATTGTTTTTGTTCATTTCATCAACTTCCTCATGTTCCATCTTAACTGAAACTTAAGTAGACTTTTGTATATGATCCTCTTAACATTTGATCAGATAAGGGATGGATAGAAAATCTCATCAATAAATTGCATATGAAGTTCACATCAAAAGAATAAGCACAAAGGAGTGATATGTGACTCTAAAGAAATATTCTATGATGTCAATCTGACGGATGTAGTGAAAGTGATGAAGATTTGAGTATAATTTATGGCCTAATTCAATATAAGGAGGGGGATTATGGGGATTATCCCAAGCTTATAATAATATCTCTCATCTCATAAACAACCAATATGAGACTTTTTTCATTCAGGACTTACAGTGGTTAGGTCTCGTAGGGAATACTCAATCTGTTCTAATTTAATGTCCTTTCCACTTTGGGATGTTCCGAATTATTTTACATCATACAAAGTTCGTTATTTTGTGTTTGACTGATGGAATTATCATTGTTTTTGTTACATTTCATCAACTTCCTTATGTTCCAGCTTAATTGAAACTTATAAGCAGACTTTTGGTAAATGATCAGGTAAGAGATGGATAGGAATTATAAGCAGACTTGGTACACTGCTGCAGCAAAGGTCATCCTGAATATGGTTGCTGTTGGACCATTTCTCTTAGCATTAGTGCATACCCAGCTAAGTTCATGGGCACTCTATTGATGCCTTGCCGTTGACGTAGCCTAGACCAGATTTCACAAGAGTAGTCACAGCTGAAGAAAAGTTGATCAGTGGTCTAATTCTTCTTGTTACATAACTCACAATGTTGTTCATCAACACCCCATTTTAGCAACGTGTCTTTTGTCTGTAGTTTTCTAAAGCCAATCAACCTAAGGATAAAAATCGATTTTGGTGAACCTGGATTATTGCAAGTAATTCTACTCCACTGTACTTTTTGGAACTCACTAGCAAGACATACGTCTTCCTAATGGAAACACTATGCATGTTTGGCAGATCACTCTCTTGTAGACCAATGTCCCATAGGTGTAGCTTCATCTTCAAAATCTTTTGGACAACCCAAGATACTTGTGTTGGGTAAGACTCCCATACTGGCCTTCCTTTTATTTATAACAATGCAACCCAATCTAACCCATAGAGTATCTTTTTTGGACCGCAGATTCCAAAGCAGTTTGCTGATGGCTGCTCTGGTCCACACCATAGTAAATTGTTTCACGTCAAAAGAATAAGCGCAAAGGAGTGATATGTGACTCTAAAGAAATACTCTATGATGTCAAATCAGACACATGTAGTGAAACTGATGAAGATTTGAGGATAATGAATGGGTCTAACTCAATATAAAGAGGGGGATTATCCCAAGCCTTATAAGAAAACCGCTCATCTCATAAACCACCAATGTGAGACCTTTTTCATTCTTCAACAGGACCTTATAGTGGTTAGGTCTCCTAGGAAATATTCAATCAGTTCTAATTTAATATCCTTTCAACTTTGGGATGTTCCAAATTATTTGACACCATTGCAAATGTTTGCAATGTTCTTATATGGACAAAACTTGGTATAGACTAGTTGTTCTATTTTAGGTTTCCTTTAAAGTCACAAGTTCCTTTCAGATCTGGTATAGTCGAGTTGTTTTAAGTGATTTTGTCCTGTTCCTGTGGTTTGATCTTCTATTCATGGATCTTACTTTTTTAAATGTTTATAGACCTGGGAGTTGAAAGAGGCATCAGACTGGAGGGATTGACGGAGGAGCAAATCTCAAATGCACTTGAGGACCTTGGGAAAGTAGGGGAATCCCTTAAATCTTGATGACACCTGATCTGCAGAATTTTATATCTTTGCATTCAGCACTTTGTGGAGTTGTGTCCTTGCATTGTGCTTTGTAAAATAATCCTTTGGTGCTAGTTATCATGGATCAAACTAACTGTTCATAAACCTGGAATCCTGGGTATTTGGCTTTTATTTGCGATTGGAATGAAAATGTTTGATATCCTTTGTTGTTAGCATTAGAAATGTAGCAGTATTGTTTCTGTGCATTTAATCCTGTTGTGGTTGAGATTCTTTCAACTGTATTGTTGAGTAATTAGTACTCCCAGCTCATTCCGTGTACTCTTACAATGTGAGTTGACTAATCTATGCATTGAGATTGCACTTAGGCAAATGAAAGCTGATAGCTATATCTTCGCTTCCTTTTAGCAAATAAAAACTCCAATCTTGTGTACTATTAGGTAAAAAGGAAACAAAATTCTCTATCTGGAAGAAGACATCAATCTTCAACTAAAGAATTTGAAGGAGGTAAGCTTGATTGATAATATTGAGTCTTGACTCATTGAGTTTGAGGGAGTTGACATGTTTGAATCTTCTTTATATTCGAAAGAGGAGGCAGTACAGGAAACATGGGAAGGCTGCGGTGCTGTGCCTGCAAGTTTCACCCACTCTCTGTTGAGCAACTGCTAGCACCAGTGATGCTAATGAAGAGATCTCATTCTAGTCTTGAGAAATTGCTTGGCTACAGGCAAACCCGAATTCCCAATACATTGCTTTCCTTTTAATCTACTTGACTGACACTTAGAATGCAGAAAAGTATCCTTATGAGCCAGGCTAGTCCTTGATTACTGAGTGGTGGCATAGTTACAGTTTGGGAGCTTCACCAGGTTCAGGTAAGTATACCATAGTGGTTCCGTATCAAAGAACCGGGATGAATATAAGGATATTAAGTCATGTTGGATGCACTATAATGGGTTATTGTGGTTATGAATGTACTTTGGATTCCATAGAATCGGAGTTGCAACTTTGCATCTGCACAATAACTGATGCTAAACAGCACAAGAGCCCTATTTAGAGGCTACAATCGTGAAGCCTGATAACAATATTATTTCACGGGTTACAATAGAAAACATCCCGAAGTGTGTGTGAGTAGTTTAAACTGGTGTATAAATCCCTTTTAAAGAAACTAGCGTAGACACTTCCATTGAACTATCCCAAGATATTAGTACTAAGAAAACTTGCACCTCATCAAATACACCTCCAGTCACCCATCACATACTGAAAAACACGGCATAGTGAGATAATTGAAATATGAACTGGTATTTCTGTCTACATAACATATCATTGCATCAGTTACTGATGGAGTCTACTCAGCAAATATCTACTTGCTAAATGCCAAAGGGGTATACATTTTCTTGGTCAAGCCGTCCATCTTTCATATAGACGTAAATAGATTTGTCTTCATATCCTTCCAAAATGAATGAGTGACTGAAGAAGAAATAGAACGCTGGTGGTGCTTGATAAAATGTGTTTTTTAAGATTTAAAACTTATCTAACACTTGGTAATTGCAGCCGTCATTTTTCAACAGAAGACGAATATTATTCACCTTGCGAAAAGCTCTTCCAAGTATTACAGACCTAAATGAATTTGACTGAAGAATGGCAATGATGAATTAATAGGAGAAAAGAGAAAGGGGAAAAGGATTATCGAGTAGCTCAAGCTGAAACCTTTACAGAGAACAACGTGGTTTTGGAAGAAATGGTACTTGTAGAAACAATTGCACACATTGAACTCTAGGAGAAAGGAATTCCCCATAGCTGAAAACTTCCATAAATTTGAAGCAGAGATAGAGACAAGTGATGTTAACTAACACGAACTTGTAAGTGGTGATAAGCAAGGGCATATGAAGATATTTAATGGACTCAGGATTAATGGACTCTTGTTGAAAAAGAAAGATGAAGAGGTTCAACAGAACAGGGGAAAAGGAGTTATGATCTTTGTTGAAAATAAAGAGGAACCAATGCAACGAATAAAGAAGAGAACTATATAGAGCATCTGGAAAGCAGTTTCGTGATGAGATAGGAAATTTCTAGTCTTTGAAATTAGACAAGATCAAGGGTTTTGGCCTTCCGACTATATGTACATTTCTGGTTTAAATTCACATCTAAGTCTGATGTCAAGCAAAGAACAGTTCTTACTAACAAGATTAATCCTACAACATAGTAATTTTAATTAAGCTTATTTCCATCAAATACTGCATCATATGGTAGCAGAGAATTCAAGGATGAATTTAGTTCTTCTAAGAAGCAGAGAGCTTTCAGCAAGTCAAAAGGTAGAATAAGGAACAAATGCCTCTGGAAACCCTTCTCATTCGAAAGCTACCAACTAAATTCAACTCAACTTTTATTGAGTTCAGCAGAATTTTAGGCGAATTAATGTGAACAAATACGACAAAGCATAAATTTTAAGAATTGGAACAAAGATATCAAAGGATTGTATTCCAAATCTGAACTACACATGACAGATCCAGATGATCCAAAAGTTCACCGACGAAGAACAAAAAAAGTAAATACTAACTATTACATAGAAAGCCGACTATCAGGATGGACCCAAAACCTATTCTAACCCATCGGAGCTTCAAGAGCTTGTAAACTTGGTAACAGCCTTGGTACCCTCAGAAACAGCATGCTTGGCCAACTCACCAGGAAGCACAAGTCTCACAGCGGTCTGAATCTCCCGTGAAGTAATAGTAGGCTTCTTGTTGTAACGGGCCAATCTGGAAGCTTCCTGAGCCAGCTTCTCAAAAATATCATTGATGAAGCTGTTCATGATTCCCATAGCCTTACTGGAGATCCCAATATCAGGATGCACCTGTTTGAGCACCTTGAAGATGTAGATCTTGTAAGTCTCAACGCTCTTCTTGACCTTCTTCTTCTTCTTGTCGCCGGAGGCGGCGTCCTTTGGCAGCTTCTTCCCGGCCTTGGGCTTCTTCTCCGCCGGAGATTTCTCGGCGACAGGGGTCTTCTTCTCCTCCGCCGGCTTCTTTTCTGCTGGCTTCTTCTCTGCCTTTGGTGCCATTGGAATTGAAGATCGAAGTTAAGGAAAATATAAAAGTAATATGTAAGAAACTGTTCTAGGGTGCGGATTGATTTATTGATTTGGGGCTGAATATATATATAGAGGCATGCGGTGAAATCTATTGGTTATTTGGGGAGGTGCGGGGATAGATGAGCTGGCATGATTTGGAACGTTGGATATATATGTTCTCATGTGTGGATAAATGTGCGGTGAAGATGACTTCTTAACTTTTGCGCCTTCTTTTCTGTGAGGTAAAAGAGAATTTTCAGCTCTCGCTTGACGTTGGCGGGTCTCTCAAATTGATTAAACGGAACCTTTACGCAAATAGCCAAAAGTATACACCACTATTCTTTACGCAAATAGCCAAAGTAGATTATAAGTATATAGTCAATATATACATTTTACATGTGAATTATAATATTATATATTATGTGCATTTCAGCATTTGTCCGATATTTTTCACTAGGTATATTATTGTTGTTGTTATTGTTATATGGTATATTTCAAAATTTTAAAGAGGTGAATCAACAATTGTTTGATTAATTTCTCAAATTAATAAAGATGCTTTGGCAGATAAATTTAAACAGAAGGGAAATAATGGAAGGAGTTCAATAAGGGGGTCAACTTAAAGAAGTAGTTGCTTATGGAATTGCTCCACACTTGACTATCAAAGAATTAAATAAAGAAATCTATGATTTCTTTTTATTAAACTTGAGAAAAAATGAAGATGAGTGATGATTCTAAAATAAATAATTCAGACGAATATGAAGATGATTCTAAGATACTATTCCTTTCGTCCAGCAATACTTATCTATCATTGATTTTGCATGCTTAAGAATTTATAAATAAAGAAATGACTGAGGTCTGAAGGAATATTGATTTGAGGCAAGCGTAAAGGAAATCACCCCTATTATTTCAAATGTACGCATATTATTTAGGATAACAATATCAAAGAGTAACTATGTGAAGAAAGTATTCCAAGTTTATATTGATCATATATGATTTAATTTGTGATCACATGATGGAATAACTAATTGACATTGAAATTGTAGTTAATAATGCTCTATTTTAATTTAAATGATATACTTGAAATTTTGCGAGCAACAACGTTTTAGTTCGATTGGACTTTCAAAGTATACATTTTGAATTTGTCAATTATTATGATTTATGATGTTTCTTTCGTAGTTTTTATGTCCCAATACATAATCAAATTTTAAAAAATTTGAATTTTTAATTTTGACTGTGCTACATAAATTGAGACGAATCTAGTTCATTTGAATGATAGTGACATACGGATTTGTGATAGTAGATATGAGAACACTTCACTATGGACAAATTAATAACTATAGCGTGAAAAATGAGGTTCCTGCAATTTAATTTCTGTAATGAAAGCAAACATATATGTCTTCATTAATACAAATCGATCTGTAGATATATACCGTACCACTTTATTATATTCATACATCACAAAATTACTGTATATTATTGAGAAAATAAAGTGTACCCATGAGATCCAAGGGAACAATTTGAAAACTTCTTAGTGAATACAACCAAAATAGTATTCCTATTGAATTACATTACCATTAATCGTAGCTAAATTTGGATACAACCAAAATTGTAAAGCAGAAAAAAAAGGAATAGTACCTATATATCTTGTAACTGCATAATGATGCATTGCCAAAGGGTTTAGTAGTTGCCCTACAAAAGATACTTGATCATAAAGAACCCTCATCATCGTCGTCGTC
>JAOTQJ010000096.1:21816477-21827159 GCA_025642045.1 Solanum sejunctum | reverse complement strand
CTATAACCTTAAAAATGTAGAAAGTTAAAAATTTTAAATGTAATGTCAAGTTTATATTAGATTAAATGTTGAGTCCTTTAATGAACGTTGGTTAGCATAATAGGTTGGAAACTTGGAATACATTGCTAGAAATATGTAACCACTCACTTTATTTGACTCTACTTTTGGAGTTGAAGGATGTAATAACTTGGCACCCAAGTATGTAAACTGGGACCAGAAAACCAACCTTAGTTTTGTATTTGCAGGGTCTCGACAATATAGTTTAATAGCAATAGCATGTATATTATATTCTCCAACTTTTCTCTAGAAAAGACAAAATTATGTCTTTCATGGAACATCATGTCAACTAATAAATTAAATGACATAATACGACCATGAAATGAGGCAAGAATAATGCTGAATAAGCTGGTATTTCCCATCTTGTTTTATGTGCAGTTATTTAATCACATAGTGTTTGTAACTTTTTTTTTTTAAAAAATTTGACATCTAAAATAATTTTTATTAAATATATATATGATTAAAAATTATTTTATTAAATATAAAATAAATTTAAAGTTAACTTATTTTTAATATATACTTTCTTCGTTGTATATTAACTTAATTTTTTATATTTTTTTTATTATTCAAAATAGTTAAATAATTCAAAATTGAAGATAAATATTTAAAACTTTTCTATATATGCTCTTTTGACTTATTGAAGTTTTATATCTTATGTGATATTATTTTTTTCAATCTGTTTCTAAAAAGAGTGTCATTTTAGTAAAATAACAGTTTAATTTTAATTTTTTTATATTAATAAAATAATTTGCAGACATATAAATAACTAAAAATTATTTTAAATTACAAATTTCAAAAGCCTTTTTTCTTAAATATCATATTAAAATCATAAAAATAATAAATTATAGAAAAAGCTATAAACTTTAGTATTATTGAGCCCCGATTGTGAACATTTTCTCGTAATTAATGATTCATAAACACATCAAATCAAACTACTTATTTTTCAAGGTAGGGAATATTTTTCCAACTTGATTCAGTCACAATTTCACACCAAATTAATTAAGTCAATTTTTGAGAATTTCCTTTGTTTTGCTCTCCAAAAGTATGGATGTATACGTGACACACCTATCCATCCATATAGAGTTTCCTTCATACTTAAGAATTTTGCTCATAATGACTCAATTTGCTTACGTGCATGTGCATACAAACTTAGCCACCTTATAAGCCGTGTGAGTTCGTAACTTCATCTTTCACACTTACATATATACAATCTTCGATATTAATTTTAGAAATAATAAATATTACAATGACATGATTCCACTGTATTACCTTATGAATATGATAAATTAAAAAGTTTAAAAAATGCATTCAGAAATGACCAGCTAATTCATGAACTACTCAATAAAGATAAATTGGAATCTAAGTAATAAATTGTTTCTTAATTTTCTAAGTTGGACAAGTAAAAGTTGATATTTATACTTAGTAGGAGTATATTGAACAAATAAAAATTAAAGTAGGGAGTAGTATTTTTTGATTTATCACAAATCATTTTGAGTTGATATTAATCAGCTATAATAAGTAAAAAAAACTTGGTAATATTGATGATTATCTAATACTTCTTCTATCTAATAATAACTTTTTCAATATTGATTTGTTACAAGGAAGAAAAAAATAGTAAATAATATGAATAATTTAATTTTACTGAATTATTCTTAGTAAATATAAGTCTATCTAAATATTATAAAATATATAATATTTATTAATAAATATAAAATAAATTCAAAATAATAAATTATTTATCAATTTTATAAATTAAATAATAATTATTGGACATTCAAAAAGGAGTAAAAGTGATGGAGTAAGTAAGGAGTTCTATTGATACTCTAACATCCAATAAGAACTAGGGATCTTCAAAATTAGTTCCATGTTGCTTTATCTTTATAAATAAAATAAAGAAGCAACCACTATTACTGCCGAAAGTGTAAACGAAAAATTAAATTTTCTTTGATTGTGAATATATATAGTCATTGATAATTGCTCAGTGTTTTCCTCAAATACTTAATTAGCAAAAACCTACAGAGACTTGTCATCTGCCGGGAAAAGGACTTTTTAATCAACTTGTCAAACAAGTAATTCCTACTCATTCTATGTACTGCAAACTATGTTAAAATCCAACAAGTTCGAATTCAGTACGTAACTAAGTACTACAAATATTATACATGCATATGTTCACACAGCTACTTTTTACACTTGAAACAACCCCAAATCTTTCTTATTATTAGTCAACCATAACTTCATTTTTTCCCCTCCTACTTGGATTTATGATAGATTTAATCTACTTAATAAACTCATCATGTAAACATTTTCACTTCACTCCTAAAAATACCAAAATATCCACCCAAAAACCGACCTCAAATCAGACCAATACCGATCTTCGGAGACAAAATTTTCAAGATTTTTTTTTTTAAATTGGGAGCAGAGGAAGGAGAAAAATTATAATGTGGGGAATTAATTCGTCATCAACAAATTAACAGAGCCATCTATTATTACCTTTTTGAATCAAATCCAGGGTCCTATTAAAGTGAATTTTAATCGAGATATAATTTAAATCATACGGTCCACAATTACCTTTTGTGAAATCATAAAAAAAAATTTATAAGTAATAGTAGAAAATATAAAACTTTCATAAATAAAGACACAAATATATTCCACTTATATAAATATGCTTTAATTTTGCTTGCAAGACCAAAGCTTGTTGAGGAAGGAACTAATATAATGGAAGTAACTAGTTTATATATTTAGCCACAAATCGACAAAATTCGTGCTGTATTTGTTTTCATAGACAGATTAGCCACAAATCAACAGACAGGTCACTAAAGAAAAAAGAAAGAAAGAAACAAGAACTTGTAATATTATCTACATCTCTAATCCAAGAAATTTAAAATTTCTACAATAAAGAATGAACTACTGTAAAGGGGATAATCCCCAATGTCAACTGATCATTCTCATAGGGTGTTAAATTCAAATCTAAGCAAAATTTCTTTCCATTATTCCTATTAACGATCTTTTCCTTCGCTTTCAAAAGATCAGCGATATTTTTCTCCTTCTTCTCCTCCTCTAATTTATCGCGATGCTTTCTCATGTGTCCACCCAAAGCTTGTCCGAGTACAAATTCCTCTCCACAATAAGAGCATTTGTGTTTCTTCATCGTAGATTTAATCGGATCTAACGGTGATACCAGTTTCATTTTTTTGTGACTTGCTCTGTGTCCGCCTAAGGCTTGGAACGATTCAAATCGTTTGTTACAAGTTTTGCACTCAAAAAATCGACGTAACTGTGAAGTGCTATTATTCTGTAAGATATTGACACAATTAGCCATGGCTAGAGCTTCCACTGTTATTTCTTCTTCTCTGCTCCTTTTTATTGCCATTCTGTGGAGAATTTTCAGTTATTTAGTGGTGTGATTTATGTATATATAGGAGGAGAAGTACCGTTTCTCCTTTCTTGTGCCCTAAGAAAATTTAGAGGATTGTGCTAAGGATCCATTGTTTTTTAAACCGCCACTATACTTGAATATTTCTCTCTTTTTTTTCCTGTTGAAATTATTTATGGTATTCTTCTTTTAGTATAAATTACCATTTTTATTAACTTATCAAGTAAGTAAGTAATTTTATTACCATTAAAGAGAACTGTTTGTGTAAATAGTTTCTTTTTTACCTCAATTAATAAATAGGAATTCTCATGTTTTGAGAAGTATTAACGCAAATTATTAGTTTCTCTTTTAAACTATTTGTAACTTTAAAGACATCCCTTTACTTGACTAACAAAACTTAACTATCCCTCGATCTATTCCAATTTGTTTATCACATGACACAGCAAGTGGTCTTAAACTCTTGTAAATCGAATAAGCATAAAAGTTTTAATAAAAGGCCGAGATAAATGTTGAAAATACTTCTAAATTTGACAAGAGCTTAGGGGTGTATTTCACTAATGTTGCAAGATCGGAGTATATTTTAGTTCAATTAGTTAAATAGATGATTGTTTTTAATACTGTCAAAAGTTGAGAAACAGAATTTATAATTCACGCCAAATTTGAGGATATTCAATACTTCTCTCAAATTTCTTTTGTATTTTTGTTTTCAAATATTTTAAATTTACATATATAGTTGGACCGACCTTCTTTAGGCAGGACACACACAAATGTTTAATTTTGAAAAACAGGAATAAAAGTTTTACAGTTGAGTAGGATTTAATTTGTTTGAATTATAAATGGAATGTAAGTTTTTGATTCTACTAGTTCAACTAAGAGTTAAACTCTATTTAAATTTAAATTACTCATGAATAAAGAAAAGAGAGAAGGATTGTGTTGGTGTATTTCAATATCGAATATTTCCAAAAGTGTTGGGTATACTTCAATAAAAGGAGATTACTTGATAATATCCCTGAACTTACATAGTAAATTCTTTCACACGCTCTAAACTTTTACATAGAAATCATATGTAAAAGTAACCACCTTTTTTTTGACGATTGTATGGTTGTCGTGCCTTATGGGATGTGTTAGAATTAACCTTTTTTTTTATTGATGTTTGTTGTGGCTTGCAAGATATATTAGAAATTTTTTTATGAGTATACCTAATTTATTCTTTTTATTTATTGAATTTTAAATATATTAGTAATTTTTTTCCTAATACAAAAGTAGAATATGCCTACAACTACACTCTTATACAATTTTAACCTTTTAAGTTTACTAAAATTGAACACTTTTGATTCTGATCAAATATTTAAAAGTTGAACTAGAAACAATTGAAAATCAAATTCTAAAAGTCCCAACAGAAAGAAGTACAATAGACACAAAAAGTCCACCAAATTATAAAATAGTAGAAGTGCCTCAAAACGTTGTTTCCCATAAATCCTTTTCTTTCTGAACGTTTAGTGTGAAAGATAATATCAAATTGTCTGAAATTAAATTATAGTGTTAAGTTTGAAATAAATTATTTTGATACTAATGATAAGTTATCCTTCCTCTTGAGTGATATAGTAATTTTGAGATTATTTAATCCGATATAAAATAGGTAAATGATAAATATATTTTTTAAAACTTCTTTTTTCCTTTTGAAATTATTTATGATGTTTCTCTTTCAGTATGAATTACCATTTTTATTAACTTATCAAGTGGTAATTAATTTTATTACCAATAATGTGAACTGTTTCTGTAAATAGTTCCTTTTTTTTTTTTTTACATCAACTAATATATAGGAATTCTCATGTTTTGAGAAGTATTTACGCAAATTATTAGTTTCGTCCTTAAATTATTTATAACTTTAAAAATATATCTTTATTTGATTAACAGAACTTGAACACCCCCCGCGATTTGTCCTAATTTATCTGTCACATGACAAAGCAAGTAGTCTTACACTCTTCTAGAAACATGAAAATGTTAATAAAAAGGCGAGAGAAGTGTTGAAAATACTCTTAAATTTTTGGCAAGAATTTAGAGTATAAATTTAAGTTCAGTTAGTCAAGTAGAAAGTTATTTTTCTTCTACCTAATTTCTTTCCTATTTTTAGCTTCAAATACTTTAAATTTTACCTATAAAGTTAGACGGACGTTCTATAGACATGACACATACAAAAGTTTAATTTTTGAAAAACAGGAATAGAAGTTTTATGATTGGGTAGGATTTAATTTGTTTGAATTATAAATGGAATGCAAGTGTTTGATTATACTAATTTAACTAAGAGTTGAACTCTATTTAAATTTAAATTTCTTGTGAATAAATTTAAATATCCCTCATTATTTGATAATATTCCTGAACTTGCATAGAAAATTCTTTCACACGCTCTAAACTTTTACATAGAAATCATATGTAAAAATAGTAATTGTTTTTAATGAGTTTACGTAGTAATATATTCTTAGTATTTTCTTTTGCCAACACAAAAATAGAATATACCCTCTCAAACAATTTTAACCATTTAAGTTTATTAAAATTGAACACTTTTAATTCTAATCAAACTAGACAATATTTTGATGAGTAGTTGTATAGTTTAACTACAAAAGTGATTTTCCTTTTCTATTTAAAAGTCTCTATTTTTCTTTTCTGAATATTGTTTTAGAAGCAGCGACCTAAACAGGTTTCTCCATGAATATGAATTTTTCACGAGGTGATGAACAAAACAAGGAGAATTGGAAAGAAGTGTATGTGATGAAGGTTTTAATAGAAAGAGCTGCAAATATTAACGACACCTTCCCCTATTCTTTGGATAGGATAAAATATCGCGTGATTATAAGCGATGAGAGTGGAAGAGAGTTCAGCACGAGGAGCAGAATAATGCCAGAGTGGAATGAGGAGATTGCCATACTTTTTAACAACTATCCTATCAATCAGAAGTTGAAGTTGATGGTGATTCGCGAAAATTGCTTCAAGGATCCAGGGCCTTCTACGGGTGCAGCAGTGGTAGGGAGGACTACAATTCCAATCCCATTAACACTTAACACTACAAAAATAAATCTCCTTCAATTAGTAGCACTTGTTGGGGTTGAAAAAAGGGTGGACGCAGTTGTTCGTCTTCAAACTTTGCTCACTAAAAAACATGTTATTAGTCATTTTCTCTAGTAAATGGTAGGGTTAAGTTTTTTCTCTCATCTTACTTAGATACATGCTTTGGATTTGTGTCTGAGTTACTTTATCTGTCTTAGTTGCTATTTCAATTTTTTAACCATAATTTTATCTGTTTCAACAAGAATCTAAATTCGTACTACAAGCTTTTGTTTGTTATATAGTTAAAATTAAAATATTTAAAAGTTGAACTAGAAACAACTGAAAAATCTTGGGCCAACGGTTGGCCGCCAGCCCAATGTGTTTCTGGGTTGCACGCGCTGCCCCATTCGAGGTGCTTTTAATTCTGGGAAAAAAAAAATTGTACCCTAAGTAAATTATTTACTAATGTCTTCTTACTTTTACCCATTGTTTTTAATAATTCTTTCTGTTATGAGAGTATATATTAGAGGTATCAAACGAGCGGATTGAGTTGAAATTAAGAATATTAATGAGTTGAAATAGAAATTGAGTTGGATTATGACCCATTCAAATTTACTTTGGGTTCAAACGAGTTAAGTTCAAATGGGCTAAAAAATCTGGTTGGGTCATAATTCGCTCAATCTCAATAATTTTAATATGTTATTATTTACTTTTTATAACCACAATTTGAATTTCAACTCAAGAAAATAAAAATAAAAAGTTATAAATAGCTTGATATATCATAAAAAATATAAAATAGATAGAAAACAATATTACATTAATGCAAGCAAAGAACTTTCGAACGGACTGAAATTGAAGATTAAACTGGACTCCTGTGAAAATTCTTTCAAAATGGGTTAAGGTTTGAATAGGTTAAGATTGAACCAATTCAGTTATCTTGAACTCAATCCGTCAATGTTTTCGGCCAATTACTTATATTTGGGCTCATTTTGATACCCTTAATATATATATATATATATATATGTATATTCTGACGGTGCTTCAATAAAACTGTTTCATACCATCAATACAAATTTACTTTTTGATATTATCAGTAGACTATATATTCTCTGAAAACATTAAAACTGCTTCATACCACCAATACAAATTTACTTTTTGATATTATATACTCTAAAAACATCAATAAGGAACTTGCAGTATATTAGTTAAAAGCGTGCTCTAATAGATCGGACGAGTTTTATATTTCTTGGAGCAAAGTTTATGATTTTGAGATGGAAATTCGCAAAACAATTAACATTTGTTGAAATACACTTCCAGCGAAATTAAAATACAATTGTAATTGACGTATAGAAACGCAAGGGTATTTCATGCTATGCAATTTTAAGTCAGTGCATACATATGTGATTAAGATAAAATGTGTCAGAAATTTAGAAAATGTATAGTATGGAAGGTAAATTGGACCACCTTGTTAATGGAAAAAAATAAAATAAATTATTAAGGTAAAATGTCAATAAACTATTTTTATTTGTGAAGAAGTAGTTAGAAGATTAGTTGTTGAAAAATGATAGAATTTTTTTTGTTTATTGTCAGAATAGAGAGGAATAGGAAGATTGATGGACACACCAAATTCTTGAAACAAACTAACAATCCAAACAACCTCAACAATAGTGGATGTCATATCGATACTCAGCTTCAATTGAACTACGAGAAATAATGGCTTACTTTTTTGATTTCTAGGAAATAGAAGAACCACCAAATTTGAACCAAGTAACCAGTAATGGATTTCCTACTATTGACACAGGAACCCCAATCAACATCACAAAATACTTGTAAAGTACAGGTGCTAAAAGAAGACATTAGAATACCCAGACCAGGGGTTAATTTCACATATCTGACTAGGCAGAGAGCAGCTTTCATATGTGATGTCTTTGGTGAGTGCATGAACTGACTGAGACATTATACAACAAAGGAAAGGTCTGGTCTAGTTGTTATGAGGTACAACAATTTACCAATCAATCTTTGATAAGAGGATGGATCCTGTAAAGGAGGATCAGGATTGGAAGGTGGTATTTGAGTATCAAATTCTAGAGAAGTGAGGTTCTGGTCTAATTCCATAAGAGTAGACACAGGCTTGGCACCAGCTAACCCAACCTCGGAGATAATCTCTAATACATACTTCCTCTGATGAATGAGAATTCCATCTTTGCTTCTTGCAAATTCTAAACCAAGAAAATACCTTAGTTCACTAAGATCCTTAATTTTGAAGGCATATTGCAATTGAAGTTTGGTGTCATTTATCAGAGATGCGTCATTTCCAGTGATAAAGAGGTCATCTACATATACAAAAACTATCACCAGCTTACCCTCAAGTCCTTTAATGAATAATGAGTAGTTCCTGGAACTTTGTTGAAAACTAGAGGATACCAAGGCAGTATTAAGCTTGATGCTCCACTGTCTTGAAGCTTGCTTCAAGCCATAAAGGGACTTCAACAACTTACATACTTTAGTGTTGTCAGATTTCTTGTAAAAACAGATTATATACTTCTTCAGTCAAATCTTCTTGCAAAAATGTATTATATATATTCATTTGATGGATTGCCCACTGTTTAATAGCATCAATAGAGATAACACATCTAACAGTTTCCATCTTAACTACAGAAGAAAATATCTCTTGGTAATCAAAACCTTCTTTTTGGTTGTAACCTTTAGCAACCAATCTTGCTTTAAACCTCTCCACTATCCCATCAGCATTGTACTTAATCTTATATATCCATCTGCAGCCTATAGGTGTCTTATTAGGAGGCAAGTAAACTAATTCTCAAGTGTTGTTATCCTTTAATGCCTGAATTTTATTTTGCATTGCATCTAACCATCTAACATCCTTGGTTGCTTCTGTGTAACATGTAGGCTCTATATCAGCTAAAAAGTTGGCAATAAAACTCTAATTGTGTGATTTGAGACCTGAGTAATTGAATACAAAACTAATAGGATACAAGCAACTGTGTGAACCAGGCTATGTAATGTAGTCCTTGTGCCAAATGGGAGGGGGGTGTCTCTGGTCTCTCTAGTAGATCTTCTGATAACAAGAGGGTTAGAAGAGCTACTAGAGGTTCAAAATGAGAAGACATTAGAGATGATTCTGGCAGTGCAAGAAGAGGCACTAATGTAGTTGGAATCTGAATGAATTGAGGTGCAACTAAATCATCATAAGCAAAGTCATTGTTGGACTGATATTGAGTGTGTTGTTCTCCAACTCATATATTTTGTAGCCCTTTTAAGTAGACCCATAACCTACTAACACAGACTTGACTGCCCGTGGACCAAATTTGTCTTACTTAGTGAGATTAGTGGCAAAGTATAAGCATCCAATAATGTTCATGTGATCAAGTGAAGAAGGCTTACCATATAGTTTCTTAAAAGGAGATAGATCCCCTAAGACAGTAGATGGAATCCTATTCAATACATATACAACAGTTAGAACAAAAGGACCCCAAAATCTATCAGGAAAGCTGGCTTGAAACTTAATAGCCCTTGTTGTTTCAAGTATGTGTCTATGTTTTCTTTCAACTACACCATTCTGTTGAGGTGTATAAAGACAAGAACTCTCATGCACAATCCTATTAAGCATAAAAAAGTATTGCAAGTATTGAAGAACTCAAATCCATTGTCTGATCTCACCCTCTGAAATTTGCTACCAAACTGGTTTTCAATTTCAAGACAAAAATATTTTAAGAGTTCAATAACATCAGATTTCAGTCTCATAAAAAAAATCCATGTCCATCTTGAAAAATATCAACAATAGTCAAGGAATATCTCATTCCATCATAAGTTGCGACTTTATATGAGCCCCAAAGATCAAGGTGAATCAACTGAAAAGCACAAGAGGCTCTACTATTGCTTTGTGGGAATGACAATCTAATCTGTCCAGAAAGGGGACAAATCTCACAATTATCTTACTTAGCAACTAATTAATGCTAATCGCCTCTAACTAATTATACGTGACTCCAGCTAATTGCTAACTAACTGTAACAAACTATTAACTACCCACATGACTACTTGTTCCTTTTAAGGAATATTTACACATACTTGTTCCCTTTAAAATACTTTGGTGTATTTATCTAACTCCTTTACAAATATTAATTCATAACTTTTTTGGTTTTGGGATTGTACGACATACTAATATTACTTCATTTTGGAAAAAAGCAAT